>JAUOBX010629289.1:0-15359 GCA_032360705.1 Eupentacta quinquesemita | reverse complement strand
TTCAACTTTCAATGGGGGGGGGGAATATTCCTATGTAAGCGGAGCGATACTATCGGTCGGCTCGTAGTGTGCAACGGAAATTTGGGATATTAGGAATCCTAGTTGGCGGAAAAGGGCCTTTCCAGACCCTGCAAGCTGCTCATGAAGTTCTTCGGAAAATCCTGTATTCTGAGCGAACGATATTTTGATGAGGCAGTCTTCAAAGCAATTTTAATATGCAGTCGAAATTAAACTTCGGGAGCCAGGTATTCGGAGTACAAGAAAATTTTGAGAAATGAGGCCTCATGAAGTGCAGGAAATGGCCCTCCCAGACCTTGCCAGCGGCTATATAGTTTCCAGAGAAATCCTGAATTCTTGATTCCATGCCGAAGTCAAATGGAATATATACGATGGTGCGGGCGTGTGTGTGCGTGCGTGTGCGTGTGTGTTTGTGTTACGCCCCTTGTAAACACGATAACTAATGAATGAAGAGGTGCAGAGACTTCATACTTGGCATGTGGGTTGACCATATGGAGTACATGATCCCTATTGTTTTTACTGTCTGTCCGAGGTCACGTGGGGTCAACAGAGGTCAAAGTCCAAAAACCTTGTAAACACGGTAACTTGTGAACGAGAAAGTGCAGAGACTTCATACTTGGTATTTAGGTTGGCCATATGGAGTACATGATCCCTATTGTTTTTAGTGTCGATCCAAGTTCATCTGGGGTCAACAGAAGTCAAAGTATGAAAACCTTGAAAACACAGTTTAACACAAGAAATGAAACCTCCTAGACGGCAGGAAAGTTTTCAGAAATATCCTATCTTTTGAGCAATGGATTTCTCGATGGCATTTTTAATATTCAGTCAAAATTGAACTTCGAGAGTTAGGTAATCAGAATTAGAGTACACACAAATCTTCAAGGAATAATGCCTCCTAGATGGCAGCAAATGGCCATCCCGGACCTCGCATGCTGCTATAGAGTTTTTTTAGGCGCATCCTATATTTCGAGCAATTGCTATCTTGATAAGGCAGTTGAAAGCAATTATGATGTGCAGTCAAAATTCAACTCTGGGTGAGAAATAAGTATTCAGGAATAGAGTACAATAAATTTTTGAGAAATAAGGCCTCCTAGATGGCAGGAAATTGCCTTCCGAGAGCTTACAAGGTGTTGTAGAGGTGTCAGGAATAAACTGTTTTCAGAGCAATTGATGTCTCGATGATTGAGGCAGTTTCTGAGGATATTTTTTGTGCAGTGAAAATTTTTCTTTGGGAGTTGTATTCAGAATTCAGTATAGGCCTATAAGGACAATTGGATAAATAAGGCCTCCAAGATGGCAGGGAATGACCCTCTCGGACCTTGAAAATTAATTCTCGAAAAATCTATATTCATTTTATACTGGAATTGGTTGTCATCTTTTTTCTGCTCTTTTTATGTGAAAAGTAAAACAAATATTGTGAAGGGGGTCCCCTTGGGGGGCGCCCCCAGTCTCCCACCCCCGGGTTGTTGTAAAAAGTAGCGTTGACTTCTGAATAGTAGCGTGCCTCGCTTGTCGCAGGGGAATCTCCCTTCCAATTGGAGGATTTTTTTCACATTTTCCGGTCGCCTTAGATGCATTTTGGTGCAATATCACACCTATGAATATCGACTCCATTTCGAGAATAATTCGTTATTTTTTATCTGGTCTTGGGTGGAGAGCTGGGGGTACTACCCATCTCCGGCCCCTCTAGAAAATACCACATTAACAGGCGGCTCCGGATACACTTTGGTGCGATATAGTGCGGCCGCGGGTAGACATCCACTCGATCGAATTATTAGATAACTGGTGCCGAAGTGAACAAGAACACTTCACTTCTTCTACTGGAAGAATTGCCTCTCTGGCAATTGGCAAATACTCATGGTCTTAACGAACATGATTCCGTGTTCCCAGTCAAAGTGCATTGCGCCCACCGGCAACCCGATTCTCCACGAGTCCTAGTTCATCATCGGAGTATAGGCTAATCTGTTGTGAAGTGCCTCGGAGCAGTCACTGACTGAATATTGCGCTATGGAAATATATGTGAATACAATTATTGCCCACAAGGGCGCCCGTCTACTCTATATACAAGCAGGGGGTACCTTCCCTGATATTCCCCTACAGCCACCACCGTTCTACATCGTCCACTCATGTGGCATATGATACACTTCCTGGTGTCATCATTGCTTGACTCGGCTAGCAAACGCTTCCGATTTTTTTTTTCCGGAGAATACGATAACATTGTTATTTCAAACAATATAGACTAGATTATTTGCAGAGTAGACGTGAAACATTGTTTATTTATTTGTGAGAGTTCGATCCGTTTGATCCTGAAGAAGCGTTGCGCGCGGTGCGATTCGAGTCAAGCATTCGTTCCGTTTAATAACATCTGTGTAATCACTTGTCCAGCATCTTGCTATTTTCCGCACAATGTTCTGCCATTCTACACTGACAAATTTATTTGAAAAATTCATCAAGAAAATGCCTATGTCGATTCGTATATACCCATAACCTCTCGCAATTAAGTGCATGAGTATAAATGACCTATTGTAGCAAAGAGTACTCGTAACATAGAGATACCAAACGTGCCACATCGGAAATGGACTAACGCAGGATAGTGCGATGATACCGCCCAAATAAAACTTGCATTATAATATGCCATGATTACTTGTGTTTCACGATGAGGTACGGCAGTCTGGGTCTCGGATTCCAGCAAATCGAGATAAATCCGAGACTGAAGCGCTCCCTGAACTACTGGTAACAGCTAGTTCACAGTGGAGGCGCACTGGATGAATGGTCTTTTCTGATTGGCTGCTGGTTGTGTGTATTATTGATTCCATATATGCGGATGCGGGATGCCGTATAAATTCCAAGATCACAGTTTCATGACGAAGGATCATTTTTGGGACGGGGAAGTACTGCATTGGTACTATATACGCGTGTTAATTTTGCTTGCGCAACGCTCGTTTCATCTTGTTCGAATAATTGTTCGCCACTTCGGAATTCTCTGTGTATAGGCGACGTTTATGCGATTCGCTGCATCTCGCATCTGCAAATATGGAACCCCACTCAAAGTTGTTAATATGTTCTTTGACCACCACGAGCCCATAACACTGGCCGTGTTGTACCACCATTTTACTCGCTCACTCAATTATCTGGGTGTGATTGAACCTCCACGTTCTCCATACAGTACCTCCGACGGTTCCGTAGTCAGGCTAGGTTGATACTGGACTAGAATGAGCACCCTGAAATAGCACCCTGCTCCAATAGCTTACAAAATAATACGATCACAAGGTGATATAGACAGTCGTCAGTTCGTGAATGTCTGAATGTCGCGTATACAGGATAAGTTAGTAGGTCTTGTCTACTGTATTATTCAAGTGTATTTTCGTCCAAATCCACGTCGATGTAATTATATCAATGTTGACCAGATTCGTACGAAACATGGACCTGGACAGTTAATTTGAAGTTGTCGCTTTTCAAAATATGCAAATCTAGTAGCTCAGCGGGATAATTTGTAGTTTTACTGACTACTGTGAGTATAAGAAGGTCCAGTCTGTGAACCATCCTATAACCATCCCTAACCAATCCTGTACTGCCAATACGTTCATCCATATCTACATGAAAAACAACGTTGCTCAGTTGCTATACGAGTGCACCTGGCAGCCGGGATACTATGGTTCTGTATTCACTACCGTCATATATCTGTCACCACCGTATATTCATGTTCCATATCAGAATCAGATCATTTTACAACTAGCTTTATTCATGTCAGCTACTCAGAAAGAACCTTGAGCGAGTTACATTTGCCTTAAAGTCCCGGAATAACGGATGTATTATCTTCACTGTTTCCTAACGTTAAGCATTATAGCACCGTATGGTCTCGTGTGATGCAGCATCAGTGACAGCTATCGTGTGGAGTTTTCGGATTATTCAATTTCACCAGCAGTTTTCGGTCACTCTATATTTGTATCAGGTGCCATGGGGGAGATAAACTTTGGACCATGGAACTTACTTCAAGGTCGCTGCTGCTTCGATTCTGAACATCTATGTAGGAGCTCATTAGGTTGAGTTTGTCTGAACAACCGTTGTCCTCGACAATGGTAAAGTGCTGTCTTCTGTTTACGGAGCTAACGCAAATAAAATGTTGACTCAAGTCGCTTCCTGTGTATGTGCGGTTCAGTATGAGCCCACTTAGGATTGGACGAATTAAAATACGCTGAGGTAGAGATCGTGGTGTCCAAAACTGGGGTTTCGAGATAGCCTGCCAAAGCAATTACCGTATATTGTACTTCTTGGTTAATTTGAATATTGATAATTCAACAATGGAGGGTGCCATTTCCTCACGCTCGTCTTGGCGGCCTTTTTAACTTTAAAATGACCGCCATTCCGGTAGGTAAATGTTCAGATCTCTTCGCATATATTGGGGTTAGCATGCATTTTGGTGGCTAATCCAATAGCTACAATACCAACAAACCCAGTAGTAGTGAATTTACCAGTATTAAACACAATGGCCATTTTTAATTAAGATGGCCTCCATTTTATGCCGAAATAATTATATCTCTTAAATAGTGGTTATCTTGAGGTAAATGTTCATTCAGGAGGCATATATTCGACCATTTGGTCTAACTGGTTGCTAGTTGGAACATCTTTAGCCAGATGAACATTTCTAATCCATATAGTGGCGGATATTCTGATTTTCAAAATGGTTACTATTCAATATATGGGTTAGCGGGATTGGCATTACTTAATATCATCCGGTTTTTAGATGGCGCTTTATTACTGCATTATCATCTCTCTCTGTTCTTTCCACAGGCGGCGCAAACTACTCTTCACAATCCACCACACAGGATACCCCTCCAATACGCATGTACCATGGGACTATCGGGCATGCGTTGTCCAACAGTACTGCAGGGAGGCATCACCGGCTACACTCGCATATACTGATCATTAGTCCGGAGTTCTACCGACTGAGCAAATCCCCTGAATATACCGCAAGGGAACATAATTTTTTTACACATCATACTTCTACCCATCGCCATCGGAACTGTCGAATTAGAGTTTGTCGTGTGGATTCGACTGACGCAGGCGTAGACCCTGTGAAACATGGTTGACTCAGTCTATGTACCGATATACAAACCACCTCTAGCACACATCCACAATAATATAGGCAAATGCGATTTCGAACGCATTTAAACGCAGTTTTGCAAGACCACTGACGCCGCTGCCAGATGTAGGAAGGTGCAACATATGGAGGGTTCGGGGCATATGAGATGTCCTCGACGTTCGTGGTATCGTGTCCGGCGCTGTACTGTTTGTAACCAGGTTTTCTCCACCTGGTCCTGATTTGGTTTTGTTCCTGGATTATCCTCTAGCTCCATCTGGACGTCTGTTTGCCTGTCCTGTTGAGGGAACTTGGCATTCTATACCCAATTCAGTTCTGTGTGTGATACCATTCTTGTGTTGCAAATGTCATTCTTGGAGACTGCAATAGACACCACTGTTGCTGGGGGATAGTTTTGTGTCATATATTGGTCCTCCAGGATCTGATATCCGTGATAGGATAGTCCTAGGCTCCTCGGCTCTCCAATGAGGCAGAGCCTCGATATTGTTGGTTCATGATCTCAATGTTTCAACGATTGTGTGACCAAGTTAGGTAAACAGACCAAGCACTCTAGATGGGAGGTGGAGAATGCTAAGGAACTCCAGGGTATCCAGGAGTGCCCAGGTGTACTTTAATCTTGTATCGCCAAGGCCCTATGTACTTTCTAGAGATACCGTTGACCTCATCCAGCTGATACGCCTGACTCGATGGTATAATTCGATGTATGGTAACAGAGGTATGCACTTGGCAGCCTAATGGGGATTCTGAATATCCGGCCTTCATGTGCCCAGCTGTCCAATGTAAGGTCAGCGTGGCCGGGTACATCGACATTTCGTACTAGTCTTAACTCCACACAATGGATCAGGTTGATACTGTTGGTTGAGGTCCCTGGTTGCTGAACCAACTGTAGATTACGACGTGCTTCTACTACTAGGTAAACTCGAGTGGCATTGGAGCAGCGGGTCTTTCCTTGCAGAATCATAAATCTGCGCAGTATGTCACCAACGCATCTTGTGCAATTGATATCGTCTCTATAATCCGGTACTGCATGGTGCTGGTGGAGCATATGGATTATTCCCTGCTACTGGCTCCTAACTTTTCCAACACCTGAATGGATTGAAAGAGACTGTCAGGATTTCTGACTTGAACTTTGTTGATGTTGCTGCATCCTCGGCTGAGTTCGTGGATTCTTTTCGTGGTCGGATGTTCTTGGAACGATAATTCGGAAGGCAGCTCCACTGGGACTCCCTGTGCGCCATTTACCCCCAGTGATATATCAGGAATCACTATTGATACCAGAGTTATTAGTATTGCAAGTTTTACCTCTAACACTATAGTTACGACTCGGCTTGTTGGTACATTGCTATCAAACTCGCCATGAATCAATAGACACTATAGTTCAGCGTGAAATCACTACACACTATTGAAGATATATGATAATTTTCGTATAAAAATGGCGGCCATTTTGGATTTCAAAATGATCACCCTTCAGCTACCAAAATATTTTTAATAGCCACTACATTCGAAGCGTTATATCATTTCCGTACAAAAATGGGGGCCATCTTGGATCTCACAATGGCCGCCGTTTCCGATAATAATGGAAACATAACTACTGTTTGGTCTTGGTAATTGGTTGGTATTGTTAGTAGCAGGCTATTTCTTTCGCCATTGAAACAATAGGCATTATAGCTTGTCCCATGGTAATTATGGTGATTCCCCTATGAAAATGGCGGAGGGATTTCAGGATGACCACTCTATGCGATAGTAAAGAAAACATTATTACATTACTTTTTTTGGTATTGCGGCAGTTAGACTGACCACAAAAATAAACTTTATAGCCACTACATTCGAAGAGAGAATCATTTAGTACACAAATGGCGGCCATCTTGAATTTGGAATTGGACGTCGTTTTTTATTGTGATAAAAACATTACTACTGGGTTCGTTGGTACCGGTATATTCCACGTGATATGGTCGTAGGCATCAGACAGGCAAAAAAAACCCATAATTTTGACATAACGACGCTCAACCATCCAAGCTCGTTTGCCCATCGTCGAGACCAACTTTTCATGATTGATGACGCAAAAGAACCTCGGTGAGGTCGTAGTTGCCAGTCACTGGCTCACTGCTGAACAGTGTCTGTGAAGTGTTCGTTGCGTGAAACCGGAGCACATAATTAATGTTATCATTATATGGAGCATTTGAACAAACACCATGATTGTATACTATCGTAGGAACAAAAACATGGGAATAGAATGTAACATTCCGGAGCTATCGTGTTAACAACATTTTCAGACTTTGACCTTGAATATGATAACATACTCATCACGGAGATAATACACACCAAGTATGATGTTTGATCCATCCAAGTCGGTCGGGTTATCGTGTAAACAAGCTGGACGTTACATACATACCTACACATGCACACCCACGCACATACATACCCACACACGCACCCGTACACACATGTTGTGATGAGTGCAAAGATCTCTTTGACCTCGTAGAGGAATACCAAATAACTGTCAAATATTTGATGTGATCCAATGTGATTTGGATCGATGTGCACCTCTGAACAAAAAAAAACGTTATTGGGTCACACTAATCCGAATTCCTCGCTCTAACAATGAACACAATCAATTGTATACCATACGAGTAGCCAATCAGAAAACACCTTGCTCAGAGGTGCGCATTAACCGGGGTGATTTAAAAATGACTAAAACACATGACTGCGTTACTAATAAAGTTTATTCTCCGAATTAAAGAGTTCCAAATCTACTAATTTCACCGCCACCCACATTGAACAAGATTGGGATACACAATCGTAATTCCTTGATCCGTATTACTTGGAATTAATTACAATTGGAAGGCTTCATAATTCTACTTTTAGATAGCATCTACTATCGACACAAGGTTAGGACAGTAGCATAACGTTACTTTTTGTATTGTGACTGAGTATACCTTTTTATACTGGCACAATATTTTATTTTCATATTTGGAATCTGGGTAGACCCACTGATCGTCGGACTAAAGTTGGACCTTCACCTGGACTCGTTTTATCCGTTGTTTGTTAAGTTCCACACACGAATTGAAGAAAAAATCGGTCCGAGGTGTGCTATCGATAATGACAGCATTGCAGGTCTAAATACTTGTTGAGGAGGGGGGCATAACAAATATCATGCTAAGGATGACAATGCCACATAATATTAAGCGAACGATCGATATATGGATCCAGCGGGGTGTGACGTAGTCACGATCTACCCACCCCCATACCTACGATATGTCTAACATTGAGGGACATCCACGTAATAGTATATGACAAACATTTAGAAATTAGGAAATAACTAACCACCGTGATCCAGAGAAATAAATAGATTCATCTTTCGACCGGATCGTCGGCGTCTAGCGGGTGCAGACTGCGCAGGTGATCTCATTTCCTTCGACATACGGAGGACACGCCAGCCCGGAACCACTGCTGCCGCATCGGATATCGGTGGGGTAGAAGAGGGCCCCGTTGTCATTATGGCTGGAGCGTGGTACAGACGTCGCACCCCTGTCCATGCAGACGAACTCGGAGCGTCCGGCGTGGACGTAGTAAGACGCAACCAGGAATCCGCTGTACTCCTTGGTCCAACTCGTAGGGCAGACGTTACGGGCGGGGATCATCAGTTTGGAGGATCGAGACCGCGCTCGGCACACCGCGCATGGTACGTTGGAGTCGTGAAGAGGTGCGTAAAAAGGGAAGGTATTCATCTCGTACTCGGCTCCGTAGAGAATAGCCCTGTTCCCTCCCGTCCCCGCCTGTGGCTCGTCATAGATAGGAATCTCCGGCATGCAGAGGTAGTTGGAGCCGCTTCCAGCGTGTGTGTAGTGTCCTCCAGCGGCGATTCCGGTATATATCAGCTCGGAGGATGAGATGCACTCATCTCGACCCCATCGGACATAAACGGCTCCACCAGGTAGCCCAGGGGGCGATGGCCCACCGTCACCACCATTTCCACCGTCACCGTCGCCTCCGCCACCGTTAGCTCCACCGCCGTTGCAGCAGCCGCGATCTGCACCGTCCCGTCCGTCACGGCCGTCACGCCCCGTGCTTCCCTGGGGGCCAGGAAGCCCTAGTTTCCCCGGGGTGCCGGAGGGACAGAGGATGCATTGTCCCGTGTAGTATGGCGTGTATGGAGAGTGGCCTTTCGACCCATCTGCTCCTTCTGGGCCAGGGGAGTCGTCAACAGCGTACGCGTACCAGACGCACAGGCAAAGAAACCATAAAGACCTCATTTTCGAAACGGTTCCGTTCGTAAGAGAATAGTATAGATGTTGCAACAGAGTTATGACACTCGAAAACTCAAAACAAAGCGTAGACTAAAACCTTCCTTGGGTGGAGCGAGAATGGCCCTGAGGTATTCGACGACTGCATGTTGCCACATCGGAGTACCTCCAACTTTTCGTTATAGGATACGCTAAACGAGGACTGAAATGAAATGCGACAAGAAGTTCGCTCGAATTACACATTTGTGGGGGCTGAAGGCTGAAAAGCTGAAGAGACCATATCAGTAGACGAACCCGGAAATATAATTCCTGTTACAATTGAGTAAATACATTCGGGGTCGACTAGACGTCTGTATGTTGCCACGTCGAAGTACGTCCAACTTTTCATTATAGGATACGCTGGGCAAGGACTACGATGAAATGCGACAAGAGGTTCGCCCGAAATACACATTTGTGGGGGCTGGAGGCTGGAAAGCTGGAGAGATCGTATAAGTGGACGAACCCGGAAATATCATTTTTTGTTACAATTGAGTGAATACATTCGACCATGCGCTTACTAAGTATAGTTCAGCTTAACTCATCATGCATTTGCTCATTTGCCCATAGGCGCACACTATTATTACATTTAAATCACAAACATGAGCACCTCAGATCCTTACTAAGCATTTATTCAACAAGGCTCTAGTCAGAACATCTAATTTCAATTGTACGATTGTATGCTGTCGTCAGTCGTGGGTCGGTACCACCACTGGTCCTATCTACGGGTGCCTTTTGTGACCTCTCTGCATCTTGGGTTCTCTTCGCCTGTATTCTGCGCCATATCATGCTCTCGGGAACATTATGTTTATGTAGCCTGGGGGCTAAATTGTATAATAGTTTTGTTTAATTAGCGAACTAATGAGTTTAATCAGTAATAATCTGGCAGAGAAACATGTGTTCACCCACATATTTAATTGACTAGAGCAAGTCTATATACTTCATGGCTAAAGTTATTGCCCTGGCCTACTTGTTGTAGGACTCATCCTTCCTGAGTTGAAACGTTCATTCCATTCGTATATCATCTGATGTATGTATGTATGTAAATCGGACGAACTTGATATTTTCGCATGAAAACCCGCAAAATAGAGGGCGGCAGTCGTGCTGCAATGCCCGCATTCGAATACATCCGATATTTTACCTGGACGGACTTGTGTACTAAGTTTCAAATCAATTGGATACGTGTTGGAGAGTTATTGGACAAACGCCTAAAATTACCAGCGGCGGCGGCTGAGACGGCGGCTACACACCCAAAACCATATTATCCCTAGACGCTCAAGAGCGTCGCGGAGATATATGATAAAATAATATCGAGGTTAACTCGATCACGAGGTTCTCAATAACGCCTGAGTGAGACGGGGCTCCGGAAAGCCAGCTGCCCGAGATACGAACTCAAAAACTTCTGATCACTAGTCCTAAGCTCTGCTGACTGAGCTAATCCGATCCCCTAAAGAGAGTAAATCCGTCAGGGGCTGGTCCGCTGGGTGTGACCCCCCTGGGAAATCGCCTGTTGGCCTTGACCTTAATATTTTCCACAAAACTCGCACCAATGCAATCTATCATGCATGGCGGTTTGATATATATCATTTTGAAACGATAATATCAGAGAGGTTCACATTCCTGTGTAATGAAAATCAACCGGGCCCTTGAATCTCGAAAAATGTATCTGAAATTCATCCTCGGAGCAAATAACTTTGTATGACTTCACATGGGAGGATCATTCAAAATGCATTCTGGAATGAGCCTGTTCTCGGTTGCATTCCACGCCGTATGCTTATGATCCGTGTCAAAGGTCACTCTGGCCGTGCGATGACCGGACAGCTCGAACAGTGTACAGAGTAATGGAGATATTTCCTTCGTTCGGAGGTAGGGCAATCTTTCGAAACTCCATTGGAGAAAACTATGGATATTTTCACTACAAAACTCCTCTTACATTTCCCCCACACTTGAGGACAATAACATAGTCGAAGAGGGGTCAAATTACGTAATTTCCAAGTAGTCATGGCAGTTTGAAAATACCCCGTAACGATAAGTCAATGTGTGAAATTTCGTCTTATCCCGAACGTTTAATTGGGTTAAGCCGCTTTGAGCATGCGCAATGATAACCGTGAACTGGCTCATTGCAAAATGATAAGAGATAGGTAGTCAATGTCTTATGTGGAGCTACCATTTGCTTGTGAAAAGCATTACAGTTAAAATATCGTGATTGATTGGCCCACAGACTCCGAAAGAATCCGGGCTGTTTTTCCAGTAATTAGGGATTATTGCACACCGCCACTCCTCCCCAAAATATGCGATGCATCGGTGCCGGAAGTGACAAATCCCCAACTTTTCTGCTCATAGCCCGTTCCTCGATGAAATACTTGAAATAAGGCATGATTGTTCGCACACTAGTGGGAATCAGTCGATTTTTTCTGCCGCTCAGTGCAGTGACAGCATGTTTTTCGAAACGATATCCGCCCAACTATATGGTAGGAATCAGGCCTCTATAGTGTCATTTCCGACGATCTAGTGGGTATCAGAAGCTGACATTTTCTTTGTACGCTCCGCGCCAGCCTGTGGTGGCGCTCCGCTTGGATAGTATCTCTTTGTTATGTCCCCCCACTTTTCAAATCGCATCGACGCCCCTGACTGTATAGGTTAAATACGGTACATGGTGATTGAGTGAGATTACATGTTATCAGTATTGTTTGATTGTGCGGAGCAACTGCTACATAGTTAGCAAGTACAATCTGCTCTTCTCATAGGCATGGGAGATGTGGTTCAAAAATTGTGGACTGAGATGTACAGCGTTGTTTCATTGTAATAAGTCGAATATATCGCAAAATTAATGCTGAATACCAGTACTTGCTGCATTGGGAACTTTTATGCGGAGCGCATCCTTGAGTAGATAATGTGGACACATACTTACTATAGGTTCCATACATCCATAGTCAGTTTGATACGGCTGCTCTGCAATGGTGACGAACATATGCTATACCACCTCGTCCAACATTCAGAAAAGTGGCTGAATGGCACTGACAGTTACACTGGACTTCCGTTCGATTGAGACGTGACACGGCGTCCATGGGAGCATGATAAGTCATTTATATCCCTGCATTCATCCTAACACTATTTGAAAAGATGAGACAAGATATCGCTCGTGCTCATCCAGAACAGCATTGGCTCAGGATTTATGGTATACGAGCTTTTGGGCCTGAACCCATACACACAATTTATATCATACTGATAGCATGAGTAGTTGTACTCAGCACTCAGCAGTGAAGCGGGAGAGTGGCCAAGCGTTATCGGTGATTGAACCTCCATGGGCTCCCAGAACCCGTATCATTCAATTAGACAATCGAATGAAAAATGTACTCGTATTCATGTGCCTTTTACTCGTACGCGTACCCGAACTCGTACTCGGGTCAATGTATCCACATCACTATAAAGTCTGGCGCAACCTACTGGGTTCCATTCGGTAAGTCAGGTGGTCCTACTTATGAGGCGAATCTGTTGGGTATCCATATGTTATTGACAAAGGAATCCTTCGATGGTACTTTGAAGAGTATCTGTTCGGGTGTTGGGTGAGAACATGGATTTCAGCCTCCTGTCTATGGTACAATAGCCAGTGAACGTTTGAAGCGCGTGCCCACCACGACGTGTGCTATCTTTTATTGAGATAGGAAACCACTTTAGTTTAGTTTAGTAATAGAGTGTCAGGAAGGACAGAAGTCCTCATAAACGACCCCGGAGCCACAACAACCCGAAAGTGAAAAAGACTAATGCCTACATAACTCGTCCGCAGTTCTCGAAGAACAAATCGAGGCTATTCTTGAACGAATTCACACTCGGAGATGAAACAACATTCTCCGGAAGGCTATTGCACTCATTGATGACTCTCTGTGAGAAGAAGTGTTTACGAACATCCAACCGGTAACATTTGCCACGGAGCTTGAGGCTATGACCCCTAATGGAGAACTCGAAGAAGTAGTCGAAGGAAAGACCATCCAGTCCATGAACAATTTCAAAAACCTGAATAAAATCACCCCGAATTCGCCTCAGCTCCATTGAAGTGAGACCAAGCCTCTTCAATCTGTCCTCGTAAGGCAAATCCCGCAGCCAACTAATTAGTCACTTCGGAGGTGGTCAGGCGGTTTGACATGCAGGACAGCCTCGAAGCTCATGGTTATCTCCTCCTCGCTGGCATTACGGGAAGGTGAGGGAAATTACCTGGGCCCAAGTTTGGTTACAGGCATATGGGTGATTAGAAGAAGTGGATGAGATGCGGCTAGTGGGTGTTGTTCTTGTGCACTATTTTATTCGAGGTAACCCTGTAGCTCGGTAATATCACGGCTTTCTTATTTTAGTCACGTATAGCTGAAACTTCAGTGGACAGTTCGGAGGAAGTCTTTGTGTGTGTGTGTGTTATAGGGACAGTATAAGGGGTAAATGAAGTATGTAATTCTGTCCTAGATCCCATGAATGAGATGAGGAAGTCCCCAATCGACCATACAGAAGACTTACTGGGGACTTACTGGCGATCTAGGTGAAATGTTCCACATATCGGAATATAATGGAGAATGCAGTGCCTGCAGTGCCCAATAAGATATTTCTAGGTTACTGACAAACACAATAATTAATATTTTATTCAATTATATATGTTAATACGAGAGGTGTGGATAGTATAGGTTGCACACTGTGTTGGAGTGAATGCAAGCAGTTATGTTGGGGAAAAACAATCATTCTATGCAATGGTGGTAGTCCACGAATGCGTTTACATGAACTGCAATGTCCTGTTTCGGCAATCTGCTCTGTTATATTCACCTACTGTATACATACATACATAGTTACATTCTTGTATATTTTATACTATCACAAATCAATATATTTCAATGAATATTCAAAAATAGTTGCCTAATTAATTTTTGCATTGGTGACCGTGGAGTTTAGTTTGGGACGAATGGAATCTATCTAGCATATGCCTTTAAGACGTGTATAAATACCGGGTTCCTTTTCGATCTCGGTTATCCTTGTGAGTGGAAATTGGTCATTAGGAAACTGTCAGCGTGTGACAAAAATAATCTGGGCACAGTGAGCAGTAAGTAAAATAGTAGGAAGTAAACCATCTGAGAGCCTCTGGTAACTGACACATGGTTGTGTGATAGAGCTGCGCCATATCTACAGATATAAACTGAGTGATAAACTTCTCATAGCGTTTGGTCAGTATCTGGAACGGGGTCTCTGATTGCACTAGCCTAGCGTTATAGCCTAACATGAGGTTCTTCGAGAGTCTGCTGTTGGTTGCAGTTGTCGGTAAGTTATTTATTTATTCATGTTCACATGCATTCAAACCAACAAGGGTTACGCTCGTATTTAGTAGCCAATATATTCTTTCCTGACATGGGCACCAATTCAAAATGAGAAATTTGACAAGCTTGGCACAAACGGGACCTGAATCGCTTTGTCTAGTACGGCAGTGCGGGTCCACGCCCACGCACTCGGATCGTCAGTTGTATGCCCCATTGGCTTGCTGTCGACGATTTCAATTGGGATAATGTTACTGATTAGTATTTTCACCTACTGACTTCGCTCTTGGTTATGAGTTATTGACCATACCAACGGGAGAGCGCTCACAATTGTTACCATGCCCACACGCTCAATAGTTTGGCGCACACTCACATTTGAATATAATGGCTCCATGCATGCTCTTCCTCATGCCTATTGCATAACACCCGCAAAGACTGCTATTGGGACTTCTTACGATCAGACATTTTATTTATTCACCCTTGTGTTAGTCAGAGTTTCAGTTCCACTCGAAGTATTTACATATGTATGTTAGGTATTGTCAAACTTGGACCACAGTGTGTAAGAACGTTGCACAAAAAATCACTGACAGACCCGTTTCTTCTATCTTCATAATCTGTGTTATGATGTTGTAATGAAACAAATTCGAAATTTCTGTAAACTTTCGTCTCTCC
>JAUOBX010629178.1:0-15365 GCA_032360705.1 Eupentacta quinquesemita | reverse complement strand
ATATCTCAACGTGGCAAATTACCCCCCCCCCCCCCAAAAAAAAGGGAAATATATATTTCCAATTTACCGTTATGATTTTCTGTCATTCAAGATTTCTGATAACCATGTATTACCTAGAATTATCACCACCAACACTATCAAGGGAATTGAGTCAATTGAATAATTGTTTGTATAAATATGATGGTCATTGCTAGAAGGTGGTCTTGTTCGTTCACAGGGTAAGGGGTGAACAACATTGTGGAGTTTGGCAAGAATCTTAACTAGTTTAATACTGTTTACACAAGTAATCAATTGATCAAATTACAAGGAAGCAACACTTCACTGTATATCAAGTGTATCCTCTCTTCCCCAGTGAAGACAAGTTAGTGGATCACAATGCAACATCAGTCTAGGGATGGAATATGAAGCTAATTTGGGTAACATTGGTCTAGCATTGAAGACATGGATATGAATAATGTATAGATCAGTCTTAGTTTCACCCCTCCCACTTGGTACTCTGACCTCTGTTGACCTGATGTGACGTTTGACCTGACCTTGAATTATACTTGATTCTGTACCTGGTGGTGTGATTTACTTTATGGATTGCCTCAACAAAAAGAAATCTGGTTGTCACGAAAAATAGCCCTAAAGGTAACATGGTCAAAATGTCAAATACAGTCGAAAAGTCAAATGAGGTCACAGTGGGTCACCAAATTACACAGACGAACAAAACTTTCCATCAGGCCGTCCTCATGAAATGTTTCGTTGTCAAGATATATGAGGAAAGTCCTACTGTGACCTTGAACGACCTTGGCCTGACATAAAAAAACAAAAGGGTTATTCCTCTCCGTATTTGTAACCCATGTGCCGAATTCGAACTTTGATGCTTGCGTGCTAGACAAAAAGTGTCACATACAAACATCCACACACACACACACGCACACAATTGCGTGACTGCATATATTCCTGTTACCGTCGGCATGGAATGAACAAAGCACACTCAGATACTTCAACTCGACTCTCTGGTACAGTAGTATGCCAGGCGGGTAGGCCACAGAGAAGAAACAAGTGCGAATGTTCATCGCCAAATGAATGTTAAAGCGATTAGTTTTACATTTCTCGTATCGGAATGTTGAATGAATCAGCCAATCATATTCGAGCAGTAAATCAGCATATCCTCATTAATCGTCAATCTTCAGCTTAAAAAAACCCACTTTATTCCGGAATGTAACATTAGCGTTCAGATTTGCGTTCTGGATCTAAATACGATAAGTATTTTCTGAGTTTAGAACGCCAGTTTTGACTATCAAAACACCGAACCGGTCAGGTGTTCATCATGATAAGTGTTCAATTTCAGCGTCAGGCGTGAAGAGAGACAATTAGAGAGCCTAGTGGAAAAAGTACTTAAGTCACATCTTTGGACAAGAACGCCACCAGTGGATAGTTTACTAGTTCCTCTTCCCAATGGACCTATCATATTCCACATAATGTGCCCAAGTCCATATATAACCACTGTGTTAACCTCCCCCACTCTTGTGTGTGGAACTAAACGTACACCAAGTCCAGTGCATCATATGGTGCACTGAATGTCGGTTTTGTAGAAGAAGTACGGCCTTTTTCAAATTTCATTTCTTATATAAAACTGTGAAATTCATACCCAAAGAACCGAAATAAAGTGTGCATGTGCAAAAAGTGCATGTGAAATTATTTTCTCAGAATGTTGTAAATGTGACTTAAGTACTTTTTCCACTAGGCTCTTGTGTCCTACTTTAGACTCATTTTCTCCCGAAAAACGTTCTTTATTTGTTACATCCTGTATTTGCGGAGGCTATTGTTGCTGAAAATATACACTTACCTGTGTTGAATGCAGACGTCAAATGGCGATCACGTGAGTTGAAATTTGATACGTCTATTACTTTAGGCTATCGAGAAACTATTGAAGAGCACAGTGTTTATCAACCCATCATGCTACACACGAGGACCGCGTCTATAGTTAGATCAGAACGCGACACGTCCCTGAGCTAAAATGTAACGGAATTCTCTTATTGTACTTAGGAGGCGTGTATGCACCTGGACGTTATAACCCACAGTCTTCGACAAAAAAAGATGGGACACCCCCACTCCCCCATTCAATGTTGGTATTTGACAGCGCGTTTGTTGGGCGCAACATTGGAGGGGGTATAGGGGTTTCAGTTCCGCGATTTTCGCACTACGTTCGTGCCACGTTGTTGTGTCCCATCATTTTTGTCGAAGATTGCAGATCTTCTTCAGACCGGTAGATATTGCCTTTCTATTCAGGATACTGCTCCACGGACCACGATGTACGCTATCTAATCACTACACATTATACATGACTGTGTAACTTCTCATGTTGCCAGGCGACATATGGCGCGATAGGCAATAAACCCCAAACACGGGACAACAACAAACAAGCGAGGCTCAGAGATTTATTACCTGTGCCGGAACCAGTCAAACCGTGAACACCTTTGTATATCAGTCACGGTATTGTCATTTTAGGAGTTATGGCTGACATAGCGTGCTCGATAAATTTGAAAGATGTGTAATTTCCTGGATAAAACGTAAGTTTTGTGACTGAATCAGAGAGGCTCCAGAATTTACATACTGAACTATACAATTACCGCGACTATTTTCGAACATTTTCTAAACATATTCGTTCAAATGCATCCCGTTCTGCCATCATCAATATATTGCATTCCGAAAATTGAGTCCCTGTCGGATCAATTGTCGGACCGAACTAGATAATCCGATCCAATGGACATTACCATTGCGTTGTGCTGTTTGTCATAAAATGGTATGGAAGTTGGTATTAACTTTCTATGAGAAGGGGGAATTTTTTGAATGCTACTTCGCTCCCAAAATGCATTACCAATTGATCGAACCAGCTGACAACATAAACTGACTGTTGACGCAGGGGGCGAGTGAATTTATTACATTTCAATTCAGACCAGGTCACACACTTTGCATCTTCTGCTGAAGATTTATATGACACTAGGTAAATTCCCGCACGTTTCCCAATAAATGAACCCAGATCACAACCCCTTCATCGAATGAAGGGTATCCACCAATTATAATAAATCATACCTCAAATGGCGCATTTAGGCCCAAAACTTCACCGCCTTTGACTGTTTGATGAGCTGAATTAAAATTGTGTCTTCCAAATTATTATCCAATATGCATCTTCTCAGCTGTCGGTCGACATATGGCGCAGTAGGGTATGAAACATAGCATATGGAAGAAATAAACAAATGATGAGCTTTGCTGGCGAACACATTAATTGAGGATGCCAGATTGAAGCCTGTCAACAGCCTTATATTAGTGAGTATATTGCAACGCTAGAAAAAATGCAGACAACATATTTGTTTAGCTGCATTTGGTTCCAATGCATGTTCAACCGATAGCCAGCCTAATTATTCAGATACATAGGTAATATGGCTAAATCCGATTGGGTTGAAATTGTCAATGTGGAACCATTTTCTTGTGATGATTGCCCAATACATGTATGAAAAACAACACCAAACTTTATGAAAGAAAAATTTGAATCGGCTGAAGCATTATTCTGGCTACCTGCTCATACATACAAACTTCTTAGACTTCATTTGATGACAACTGATAACATCTTGTATTGTACTAAATAAATGTACAATCTTCTGAATGTTGACAGACGATATTGTCCTACCAACCGATGACATATCGTTCCCATTGTTGGACATCACCAGATGAAAACCATCTGCTTGTCTTCGGTGTTGCATGCATATTGCTTTGTTAAGATATATATATATATCTTGACTGAATTTAATTTCAATTGTCATCCCTGCATGTGCCTAGCACTATGGCAACAATGGAGGACAGGAATGATTAGCCTATATCCGAAGGCACAGGCACGCTTAAAAACGAGAGATACTCAATATTTTTAGGGAGAAACATCGACTTGTTTTTTCTCGAGAAAACATTCCTAAAAAGTGACGAATGTGTTCTGGATTTCCCGATGATATGTTAGAAAAATTATGATATAATGGTGAGAACGTTTTCGTTTAACATGTTTATCTTAACATGATATATTTTCGTGCAATCAGTTGGATATAATGAAAGATCAACGGCAGTGCTGATGCATTGTACCTGGACTATCATAGATGAGAAGAGCTTAGTTATTTCACGCTCCCAACTCTTCCTCACCTTAGGTATTTAGGTTTTATGACGTCACACGGGGAATCAAATTAATGTCTTCATTGAGTTTAAACGATAATTGTTGATCTCGATCATTCATATGTGAAAAGTGCGAGTTATTGCTTCTTTGAAGCCAATGATTACTTGCATAAATATTTTCTCATAACTTATGAGAATATTCATTCACGGTTCTCCGCGTGACAGAGTTCTACAAAAGTCAACCATGCATCGAAGTTTTAGTTAGCAGGGTTTTTTTCCCCGCGTCCTTTTCTTTACCGCTCTATCGACTGAAATAGGTCCAATGTTATCAATACACTGATCAAAAAGTTCCTCAGAGTCATGTCCGCCAATTCCATTGGCCTTCATAAACATTCAGGCTAATCCAATGTTTAGGGAGCCACCCTCCCCCACACATATCATCCATTTCCTTTTTGAGAGATATAAGGAGAACAAGGAATGTCAATAGGTTGTTGGCCTCCGTACAAACGAACATTTCGTTTACAAACGCTTTTCGCCCCAAAACAACTGATATTCAGAACAACTAGATAGTCATGACGCATGTACCTGGCGTGACTGGCTAATATTCCCACGAGTCGGCATCCCAGAGGGTTGGGAATCAACGGAGTCTCGCTTTATTGCCTACTCCATTGCCTGATGACCAGGCGGTGGAGATAGTATGATATAAGGTGTGGTGAGGCTAACATGTAGGGATTGTTTACTTGCTCGCACAACGGGAACAATAAAACAGGGAACCCAGCTCTCCTGCAACTAGAATTTAGCTAACATATATTTAGTTGAGAAAGTAGTTAATTGTAAGTTGGATTACGAATCACGCCTATCTTGAAAAGTGCTTGCGTCAGAACCCACCTGTAAAAATATAGTGGAGGGTCTTCATCTTAATCGCATGGAACGAACATTTATTCGATAATCGATCTCCCGTTCTTGTCTGTCCCCGTCAATATATTTTTCTTAGTCATTGAAAGATATCAGTGTATGATGAGCAGTGTAACAATACAGCGTTCATGAGACAGAACTCATAGAGACATCTCAATTGACCTCATTACTAATGTATGCGGTGTCTCCAATTTCCGTAGTGGAAGTTCAAAGTTCAAAGGGAAGGAGTGTCCGAGGAATATTCATCTTAGTAAATTCAGTTTGGGCAATCACATTACCACTCCAAGAGCTCCACTCTCTCTGGAATTATATGTTATCGTATTTGCTAACGTTAACGTCAAGCAATAGGTCTCATTCCATAACTTCTATTGGCTATCAATCGAGAACTAACATTCAGCAAAACATGCCCCAAATACATGTGATCTGTCGTGAGGTAAGTTAAGTTATATGTGCGCTGAATGTTTCCCATTTGTGCCGCAAGATCATACGAGTTCCACTCTGGTAAGCCCTTGAACTTTTGTTCTGTCTGAAATGTATTTCAATTACTGTATCCCAATTTGGAGACCGTGTCTACAAAGGACAACGAAGGATGACGAAGCTAATTACAGGATTGAGCAGTGAATCGTATGAATGAAGATAACACGACATGGGACTGATGACAGCACATCAACGACATGAACGACAAGACTGCATCACGTTTCACAGCATTCTGAAGTGAAACAGAATTTAAAGATTACATTAACATTGTCAAGGAGATCAAAACGAAGGGTTATTTATAGATAATCAGACTAGCATCTGTGAGGGACAAAGTGAGGCAGAAATTCATACTTCTGAAGAAAAAGAATATTTATCAACCCTGGAGAAGAAGGGTATCACGAGTTTGCAGATGCTCGCACGATCTCATCTTCTCCGCGAACTGGCAAGATATGGGAGTCGAATATACATCCCAAAGCTGGATTTGCAGTCAAATTAATGTGACAATCAGACAACTTGTGATCAGGTGATGACTCAGCAGAGGGAACCAAACGTTTAAGATTTTATTGTAAAACAATTGTGTCTGATGATATTATTCTGACCATGTAACAGCAGTTCAGTAGGCAACCCGCACTTGTGTAATTGATTTATCCAACTTCAAGACTGGCGAGCAGATCAACGACTTGCTGGTAGTGTGCTATGAGTGACTACATGCATGTGCTGAACAGTTCACATTTAAGATAGGAGCATACATGTAAAAGAATTGTTCTAATATCTGGCCTCGTGGCTGGCTCGGATTCTTCACTTGCTGCCAGCTCATTCGTGCTCGTTCATGCTTTTGTCAGTGAGTAGCTGTTGAAAAACAACGACAGGCTTGAGAAAAAATCTGCTATCACAGACAAGGAAAAACAATAATCTATTCGTCCAAATCAAACGTTCACGCGATTTTCTGTGATGACTGTAGCCTGTGTCATTTGCATTGCCAAATGGAGAGTATCATGCAACGCTTTACTAACTGAACGACCATGATTTCTTCCCCCAATGTAGGTCTGAATATTACTTGCTCACAGGGAAAAGTGTCCGGTGAATAGATAACGACATTGTCTGTTAAAATCAATGAATGCAGAACGGTATGTTATCAATCACACTAGCAGCATGTATAAAATATAACACAACTTGTGAGTAATAAATAGCCCGAAAGTCAACAGCTTTGGGTAGAAATACCGTTCGGAAACGGAGACATAACTCTCATTTTGTATTTTCTGCAATACTACTTTAGTCAAGTCAAAGGCGATATTTTTTTATAGTTCACAGATATCATTAAGATGGAGAGTATCATGCAACGCTTTTCTAACTGAACGACCATGATTCCTTTCCCCAATGTATGTCTGAATATCATTGTTTACAAGGAAAAGTGTCCAGTGAATAGATAACGACATTCTCTGTTAGAATCAATGAATGCAGAACGGTATGTTATCGATCACACTAGCACCATGTATAAACTATAACACAACTTGTGAGTAATAATTGCTCAAAGGTCGAGAGCTCTCAGTTTGTATTTTCTGCATTACTACTTTAGTCAAGTCAACGGCGATATTGATTATAGTTCACAGATCATTATGAATAGTAAATATTCCGGTGCGGGCCCAGTTCAGTAGCATCCCTGTGTCCGTTATCGAACTTCTCAGGACGGATGTCAACTAAAAATCAATTAATTGACTCGAATAATGGTGGAGATGACTAGGAAGCCTAAAGGCATACCCAATCCTCGGAAATAACCTTTGTTCATTAACTTAGTGAATCGTCAAAGACTCTGAAGAGTCCGTGAACGCTGTCTCAAAGCGATGCGAGATGACCGATGAGGTGGACCTGGTTGGTGAACAATTATCTACAGACGATTCCAGGCAAGAGCATGGTGCTTTGCTTCCTCCATGGTGAGTCCAGTTGAGAATCTGACGTTATCATACCAGGTCATCCGAGGGCGCCCCGTCTTCTCACTGTGCCCGGAACGGCACTTGACAGGGGGTCCATAGGATACCCTGTTGACGGGCAATGTGGCTGAACCAGTCCATCTTTCTATGTACAATAGTTTCATGAGTGAAAAGCCATCTTCCGTCTATCATTCGCATGAGTGACTCGTTGGTAACATGGTCACTCCAATTGACACCCAGCAAGCATCTCCAGATGGTACGACCTAAAGCGTCCAGTTTGGCTGCATCCGATTTCCTAATCGACCATGTGGTCGAGTCTTAAGTCAACCTAGACAATACAAGAGCTCTGATGACCAGAAGCTTAGTCGCATCGGAAAGGTGTGGGCTATGGACTAGGTACTTGCACTCACGGAGTGTAGTCTTGGCTATGCCGATCCGCTTGCTGATTTGTGAAGTGTCATTAACTTAACATGACATAACTGAAAGAGGTCGAGTACTTTTCACATAAGAAAGCTACGCATGAAATGTTAGAAATACATCACCGAAACCAATCATTCTGAACCTATTATATCCACGAATATTTTTTAATTTAGCATCTGTTTTAAGCATACGCTCATCTCAGAATACCTCTGACACTATTCCCAGAAACAACAGCGTTCATGTAATAATCATGAGGGACAAACCTTTTGAGTATGATTTACTCTCATACAGGTTGGTAGCCAACATGAACATTATTTTATAAGCGCATTGGTAGTGGTATGCGTGTAAATGAAGTTTTTTTCTTTTGGTTTTTACTCGCCGGACACAAGTACCGATCCCATACAAGCCGGCAAGGGTGCATACCTGGTTACAGCACTCTCGTCAGCTGCGAACCCCCACCAGGTTACGTACAAAGACAATGCCTCTGAAGCGTGACCTCAATGCGGAGGGGGTGGTCGCAGACGCCAACACACAAATCACCTTCCACTCATTGTGAGCAGTCGGGATAAAGCACTTTGCTCAAGGCTCGAACATGTAATCTCTGGATCACTAGCTCAGCGCTGTATCCAACCGGGCTACCACGCTTCACCGATCCTAGGCTATAGGCCTAGGATTGACTGAACAAAATCGGGTATTCTAGAAGGGAGAAGTGTTATTTTGAACTTCTTGGATGACCTTGAGCACAATGGTCAGTGGATTCATTCGACTGCTCATATTCATTACACAAAATAGACTTCATGACGGATATGAGCAAAATCGCAAAGTACTTCCTTGCTACATGAGATGTGAGTATATATCACGAGAAACAAGTACCCGGCAGAAAATATGACGTTAAGCGATAACACACTTCAACACACAATACATCAGTTGCATTATTCAATGAGTTATTCAATTCACATCTACACACGGTAAGTCAACTTCATTAATAATGATATCGGTCGCAGTGAAATTGTGATAAAATGATTTTGTTCGCATATCTCCATATAAGTTGTTGACATACTGTTCCTCTTAAGGATTGTATTTTCCCAACCGCTGTTAGTCTGTGTAATGAAGCTTGTATATAGGGTTTTTCGCACTGATCCTGCTACAGGTATGTAGGATTCAGTCCGTTATATTAGTTCCTCAATATGTACTGATAATAGTCAGCACGGCAGCCTGAGATTGGTCTCTATTTGAGGATGAATGATTCGGGAAATTGGATGATAATGTTTGATTCACTCCCTCGTTCTCACTTACGCGATCGAAGAGCAAGGAAGTAACGTATAACATTAGGTTAATAAAATTCATTCAACGAAGAAATTACTCATCCTCCGATATTAATGAGACGAGTCAGGAATACCGGCAGCTTTTAGTGTGACGTTCGTATTATGATTTCATTTGTTCCTGCTGAGTACTGGCCTTCGGATTACGAATAGAACAAACTCCTGGAACAAACATGACTGTGAGGGTAATTCGATGGAGAAACTCGAGACTGATAGGTGAGGATTTGAGGGATTGCTAGATGTTCTATCATATGACGACCCAAAGTATTATAGGCTAACAATAATGTCGAATTATTGAAACACATTATACGAAGTAAGTATTCAACCAAAGAAAATGTAGGACAATAAATAGAGATACATTTTGCAAGCGATCAGTTTCGTGATTACATAGCAAACACGATCCATATACAAATTCCCACTGGTTAGTTAGGGGTGTAACTTTGGAAACAATTGCCGCTCACCCCGCGTCATAATATAGGGTTTCCAAAGTATAGGTTATTTCTATTTAGTACTGAACTCAAGGTGACGGAGGCACTCTTTTAAATGTCTCACTCCGGTAAATGTGCACTCGTACGTATACCACAAGAAGCTTTCCTGTTTACTGCTCGGTTTGTATAGAATTGATCGTTCTCCATTGCTAGGTATGTGAACGAATAGGGTATATCGTGTGAGCATATAGGGACAACTCTTTGGGGTGAATTCCAGTGCTTATTGTCCCTCTTATAAATTACACAGTCACATAAATTATTGAGACGAATCAACGAAGACAATTCGGAGCTCTTCCCGACTGTCAACAACATATCACTGCACAACTGCGCATAACAACGAACCAAATGAGGCAAAAACGTTTACAGCATAATGATTGTTGATTGAGCATTTTTCGCGACCATCAGCTATTATCGTGGCAGGGAGAATTGGATGTATTATGGATATCATGCCCAGACAGATTTTACGTCCGCGTTGATCGTTTGACACTCATGTTGTATTTTTACAGATGAGGTGGGATGAAAGAACCATGCCGGCATCGTTTTATTGCCTAATGAAGCTTCTGCAAATCGATTGTTCAGTTTATTTAGCATCACTTAAAAGATGGAACACAAATCATGGCTGCGCACTGTGCATAGATGTGTGTTAGCCTAATTGACAGGGTAATATAATCATTGTAATAGTTTTCCTAGTTAGTAGAATATTAGGAATCTGAGCCTCGATAATTGCGTCAGGAAGGCGATTTATAGATACCAACACTCTCTATAATCATCCTAATCAATGCCCTGTCCTATATTTACCGGTGTCTGTCGGGCGAATGATACATTCACCATGCATGTCTTCTTGTTTGAGCTCACGGGTATCTGGGAATTTGGGAAGCCAATGGCCTATTTCCATTCTAAACCATGGTCGCCTGCAGTTTATATTTCATTTAAGCAGACAACCTCATACAAATGAAGAACAAAGAAGCATCAATTCAAAAAGGGTTGTATTACCAATGCTGCCTCGTCATCATGGAATTAACTTTTGCTGTAATGAGACCATCCTCATTCGTAGTCACCTTCGAAACTACGCTCAAAACTTTTTTGTAAATCATTTTGTTATGCTCATATAATATTTACCTTCAGATAAAGCACGACCTTCTTTCCTGGGAATGGGTCCCGAAGAGCCCACGTCTTGGTAGAGGTTCTGGTAGAAATTCTGTCTATACAGTGCTGTTTTTCCGGGAGATTGGATTAGCTCAGTGAGTAGAGATTAGGGCTTAGGTAAATAGTAGGGTGCACCGTATGTGACAGCCATATTAGGATGTCTCCGGAGGGGGAGGGGGGCACTATGACGTGATTCCCACTGTATGTGCGTCAGGAAAGAAGAGAAGGAAATGCGCACTATATAGTCCCTAATAATCAGGAGTAATATATGTGGAGCGCTTGATGAAGCGTTATAAATCGAATATAAGAACCGGATGTCATTGTATTGTACATTAAATGCATTGCTGATTCTGTTAGTGGTTGGTATCTTGATTGCGATCGTTTAGTTGAATTAGTTATTACTAATCGAACATATTTATATGTCGTTATTGGTGTGAGGATTGATCCAATATAGTTTAGTATACTAGTTCTTGCGTCATTATTAGTCAGATGACATATCATTATCGGTTGTGTTATCTCGCTATCGGTCAAACTATCACAATTTTATCCGTCGAAAATATGTTCACATCATCTGCTGGAGGCACGATTCATAATCAGTTAGCTGGTTAGAAGAAGTTACTTCATTACCATTCAATTTGTATACATTCCACTGAATTATCAATTATACATATAATCAATCTGTTGTAAAATTGGTACAACCCACGCAGCTATTTTGAACATGACCGCGTCTATCTGATATCCTACTGCCAAGAAATGAGTAGAAACAGAAAAACCTTTGCCTCCGCCTCCGCCAAAGAACAACGAACGGTGTTACCTTGCACAACGATGCACATACTGCACATTATCTACGGATGACGCAGATGTGATAGCTTAACACAAGTCAGGTGTTACTAAATATCGAGCGAAGAAATTCGGAGACAGTATTAGAAACTAAAATAGTAAGGTAAAATAACCTACCATATAAACGCTAACAGAAATACATTGGCGGGCATTGGCAGCTCGATTTGGGTAAGTTCTTCTGAGAGAAAAATGTAGGAGGATGACTGTGCAAGATTGGGGTGAGTTATAAACATCTCCCTAAAGTGACCTAACCGAATACAATTCGCCCCAACCGGTGGTGAGCAAAACCCACTCTCCCAATTCCATCGATTTGAAGCCTGGTCGCATGTACGATATGAAAGTTATATTGCGCTGCTTCGTAGAGATCGCAGCGCAGTGAAACCGATACAAGTAGTACAATATTGATACAGTAATGTTTATACTTTTTTCGTGAAGATCTTCAGAGATGGGGAAGTCCGATTTCAGCTGGAATTGAGTTCCAGAGTTGAGGAGCACTGAGCTGCAATGAACGATAATGTATAATTTACCACCTCGCCTCGAATTCCGCGATCGAAGAGCAAGGGAATGACATACAACATTAGAGTAATTGAAACCCATTCCACGGAGAAATTACCAATCCTCTGGTAATAAGACGAGCCAGGAATACTGGCACCCCTCTGTGAGACGTCTTGTGATTACATTGATTTATTCCTGCTGAATTCGGTGGCAAACATGGATTTGAGAGTTATTCAATAGAGGAATCTGTGCCTGTTAGAATGAGATTCGAGGGATTGGTATTTTGTTACCATATGACGAGTTGGAGTAATAAACGCATATAACATTGATGTCGCGATATTAGAAAAAAACATTGTGCGAAGTGAGTATTCAACTAGAAGAAAATAAATAACTTGGGGGATAATTTCCGAGCGATCAGTTTGCTAATAAAATATTCATACTCATACATACTGTGGTATTCAGATATTGTATTTACATGCTATTGTTGCATTTTATTGGTTCTCTACTATGTGTACAACTCACGAATATAATTAGCTCAGCCGGTATATCAATGTACTAGTGATCAGAGTAGTGCGAGTTCATATCCCGGTCGGCAGGTTCAGCTGGTGCAATTGGTCCTGTGTTGGTTGCTGCCACATACTCCCCCGGAATGTCCGAGTTCGTACCTCTACCTATGAGCAGAGTAATATCTGTAACGCGCGTTGAGCATGTCACCAAACGATTTGTCCTTGCGAGCACTATTCCCAACGACGACTCGATGTGGACGCAAAATAATATAGTTCCCACTAATCGGTGAGGTTATTAATTGAACTTCAAAATCATTGGCGCTCATCCAACTTCCTAATATAGGTTTTATCGAAGTCCACGTAATGTTCATTAATGTTCATTTGGTTTAGTAACGAAGTTAATGAAGGCGCACGACCAAAATTCCGTACTCCAGTCAATCTTTACTCGGTAGGCCTACGAGATGTTCTCTCATTGACAGATCACTTCGTATAGTAGTGATTGTTCTCTACTGCGAATAGGAAAAATTCCCTTGGGTGAATTTCAGTGCACACTGTACCCTAACAAAAGTATACAATCACGTAAGTCGAGACGAGTCAACAAAGCAGCATTGGAGCTCGCCCTGAAACTGTCAACACCATATCATCGCACATCAGCACACCACAAAGAACTGTATAATGCAAAAACGTCCCCGAAAGAATAGTTGTTGCGACTAATTATTTTTTCTTGATCATCCGCTATTATCAGGGCAGGGAAAACTGGATATTTATTCCAGGTGAAATTTCCTCTGCGTGTCACTAATGAGTTATTCGTGGTCACCTATATCAATGGAAATAAGACCACGTGTGAATTTGGAGTCGTAAAATATCAATGAGTTAATGAAACCAACATAATTATCTGCGTTTCCAAAAGTATCAGTATCCATAGTGACAGATGCGTACCTAGCAATTCCATAAACTACGATCATGAAATTCGATTATGTTACCTACAACTTTGTGTTCTCCTTGGCTTTGCAGCTTTGCAGTCATGACTTAGAAATGATTAGGCTTCAGTCGGTATACACTATACAAATACTATATAACTATTAGTCATAATAATTGACAATTAAAGAATGCAATTATTTGTCTTAACAGTAATACTTTCAAATTTTTCATTTCTATTATAATATAGGTCACAAAATATCATTAATATACCTTCATGATGACATTGTGCGCACAGGGGACATATAGTACGTCCGCGCTGATCGTTTGACATTCATGTTTTGTTATTACAGATGTGGTGAGATGAATGTACCTTGCTGATATGATCCAAATGCCTAATGAAGCTTCTACAAATCGATTGTTTAGTTTATTTAGCATCGCTTCAAAATAGTCTGGTGCGATAAATCAAAAGTGTTTGTCGTCGATGATGATGGAGATGGAATACAAATCATCGCTGTGTACTAACGACATGCATGTAGAACAATCGATCGAATATGTGGTAGCCTAATTGAAACGGTAACATAATCTCATTCGAATCGGTTGTCTAGTTAGTAGCAGATTGGGAATCTAAGCCTTGAATACTGTATCCGAAAGATGGTCATACAACTTTGTGTTCTCGTTGGCTTTGCAGCTTTGCAGTTATGACTTAGAAATGATTAGGCTTTACTCGGTATACACTATAAAAATACTCTATTTGACAAATGATTAGTCATAATAATGAACGATTAAAGAAGGCAATTATTTGTCTTAACAGTAATACTTTCAAATGTTTCATTTTCATTATAATATAGGTCACAAAATATCAATAATGTACCTCCATGATGAAAGTGTGCGCACAGAGGACATATAGTACGTCCGCGCTGATCGTTTGACATAGTCATGTTTTGTTTTTACAGATGTGGTGAGATTAATGAACCATGCTGACATAATCTAAATGCCTGATGAAGCTTCTGCAAATCGATTGTTTGGTTTATTTAGCATCGCTTCACAATAGTAATGCTCTGTCTGGTGCGATAAATCAAAAGTGTTTGGCGTCGATGATGATGGAGATGGAATACGAATCATCGCTGTGTACTAACAACATGCATGTAGAACAATCGATCGAATATGTGGTAGCCTAATTGACAAGGTAACATAATCTCATTCGAATCGGTTGTCTAGTTAGTTGCAGATTGGGAATCTAAGCCTTGAACACTGCATCTGAAAGATAGTTTATAGGTAAACATCACTTAATCAAAGCCATGGCCTATATATTTTATTATATTATTGGGCCTATTGTATTCTTGGGCCCATTGCTTTCATACTATTCAGCGCTTCATCACAAGACACCATTGCTGCACATGGTTTCATGCAGTCTGTCGCCTATGCAGATGATACTCAGCTCTATTCGACATTCGACCCTTCAGACCGCGATGATGCTGTGTACAGGATGGCGACTTGTATCACTGACGTTATATCTTGGTGCCGTTCCAACATGCTTGTGCTAAACGGAAAGAAGAGTTCATTTACTTCTTGTCTCACTTCAGTAATTCTGCTTGGAATCCTACTATCCAAGTAGGCAATTCCGCTATCCACTCTGTTCCTCAAGCTCGTAATTTAGGAATGATCATGGATTCCTCAATGAGAATGCCTAGTCACGTGCAATGCCTCTGTAAAGCTGCTCTACATGCCATTAGAATGATAGGGAACATTCGCCAATACCTGGAT
>JAUOBX010629066.1:0-22070 GCA_032360705.1 Eupentacta quinquesemita | reverse complement strand
ATATTCAAGAATTGCAAGACTCGAATGATTTCAAACTGGCAAACGGCTGCCTAATGTTGAATAATCCGATATGTCTTCATTGACAATGATAACTACGGTATCATATGGGTGAGGACTCAGAATGACTCCATCTGCCAATAGGTCAATGTCATGGCGTAAACTCCATTCGTACAGCTCGATCTAGCGAAACTAACAATGATATAATGATGGCAAAACAGTAAAATCATAAGATAAATATTCACGTGGATTGTTCCTGTTTGCTAAACAATGGTCTAATATATTTTTCTCACTATTTTCAAGTTATCAGCTCGAGAACCGAAAACTGGTTTATGCAAGTTGGATGGATAACTTGGAGAACCACATGAATAAACTGCAGTATTATATTATGCGACGAGAACAACATTCGTCAGCACGTAGCTATATGTGGTAACATCTTGAAACGTGCAATTGGGAAATATTCATAAACTCCCTATGTGAAGAAGAGGACTCCGTTTTTTATTCCTTGACGAAGTCTAAAGAATATATGCAGTCAGGACAGTATGTGTGTGTGTGTGTGCGTGTGTGTGTTTATGTGTGTGTGTATGTGACGCCTGGCTTGTTAACATGATAACTCAACCCCACTCAGATAGATCAAGCTCATACTTGGTATGTGTGTTCGTCATGAGGAGTACATGATCCCTATTGTTTTTTTGTTACGGACAGGGGTCAGTCTGAAAATCTTGTTAACAGCGTAAGTCCAGAATGATCAGTCCGATCAGACTGAAATGTGGTATGTAGCTTTGCTATTGGGAGTTCAGGAACCCTATTTATTTTGGTGTGGACATTATGATAAACATACATTGTTGTCACCCTCATGAGGCTGCATGTAGATAATGGATTCAGTATATGAGGGATTCAAAAATGAATGCTTAAATGGTTCCATTGTGACATTATGACGGGACTATGCACCGATTCGTATAAGTAGTTGCAACATACATAGTTCTGTAAAATGGTTCGTGCCGTTAGATCATGGGAAAACGAAACGTGAATACTCATCTGTCATGGACCCATGTGAAACAAATTATTCTTTGGGAACATTCTCTCAAACGAAGCTGTGTGGACCCTCGTAAACTATGTTAACTTATAATGGCGTTGTCATGTGAAGAGGTGTGTGGCCTCGCCGATAATTATAAGAGTAGATGTCATTACCGTCTTAAGAGGTGGAAAGGAGGGGGTAGCTGTCTGTGGAACAACTTGCTAAAATGTATCTTTATTCCCTTTGTTCGGTTTAGTCGTAGTTAGTCGTAGTCCTCATACTTCATACTACGTTCTGCAGTATCTGAGTCAACGCTCTCATAATCCGCACAGGACAGCAGTACTATTAACACTGTCGAACGTGGTAAGCATGATCGTGTTACCTGTCGCCAGAGGGAACTTTAGTAGATCGCTCGTGAATTATCGACGAACAATCAGTATCCGTGCGAATGATTCTTCACAAATAATGTTGGGAAATCTGAGTGACGCAATTGATAACATTGAGGAGATGCTAGGGCATTGTCAGAAGTGAAAAAAAGTTAAATAGCACTAAGTGGAGGATAGATCGGACCTCCGAACGCCCAACTTGAAAATGCAGTTACTTCGCTGTCAATTATAATGAACTCTTATCTGTAGCGTTTCTCAAGCCTAAACTGATGACACCTAGCAGTAGTAACATCAGAGGAAAGGTACGGAAAAGACATCTAGGTCATAGACATCCATCGGAACAAAGACGTCTCAATATTTCCTCATACGGTAAATGAGGATGGTTCCTGGCGAATGTGGTTATGAACAATTAGAGATTATATCCATATTCCTTTCCACTGTATGACTATTACCCCGCGGTATAACATATTGTTATCTGCTAATCCGCCGGTGAAGTCTTGGCCATGAAAAATTCCAGATCGAAAAAACTCGAATCCTCGCTTTCGCGTAGCCGATCATATTTTAACTAATTATTGCCGTCACCTGGACACATGGGTTGACATGCCGTCTGTACTCGACTATTGTAACTGAGGTTTGTAATATTTGCGCATGCACCTTGGAGGCAATGGGTTAACCACTGGTTGATGTTTGCGTAATATCGAGTCATATCATACAAGGCATCGAGTCATCAAGATTGTTCATATACACCATAAAAGTCATGAACTAAGAACCGATCCCTTAGGAATAGAGACCATGGAACGAGTGGTAATAAAGGACATAGAAATTCATTCTGTGTTTTTATATTCATGCCCCGAGTCAATTTTACCATCGCAGGACCCTTCGTACTGAGAGGCACTGATAAAACCATCAACAGCGGCCTGTATGTTCAGGTTCTGCTGCATTAACCCTGCTTGCTCATCGAAATTCGATTGCAACACTGGCATGTACATTGCATATAACGGAATATCCGACGACTGTTTCCATCCATAAACACAACCCGAAAGTGTGATAAAACGGTTTAATTTCCTACGATGTATATGTTGTTTCTTTCTCGCTGTCACATCCTAGCTACAGCCTCCTTTAGATCCAACCAGCGGAACTAAAGAAGCCAGAGGAACGTTCACGATGTGCGGGGTTTAGCGCGTTACTAATCGCCGGAGGGTCCTTGAGTAGTTTGTTTACAAATTATCGACAAACGATCAGTTGAGGAGAGGGTAGATTCCATTCAAATATATTATAGAATCCTACGTGATAGAATCAATACAATGTTCCGGCTAACTAAACCACTTCAGGCTGCAAAGCGATACGGTGCCGTTGTAAACTCTCTAATGCCTGGAGTTCGCGATACAGTTTCTGTAAGTGTTAATTAATATCCAAGTGAAAGTAGGGCAGTGCACGTCAGTGTCTTTTGGTCAGCATTGTCAAACAGGGCTGACAATGAAAATCCCGTTGTTTCCCACTCGTGTTTTGTTCCATTGACTGATAACCCGAATTAGTTCAGAGATGAGGATTATGATAAGCGAATAAAGACAATTTATATGCGCATCATTCCTCGTATAGATGTGATCGCAACAGCCCAACCTGCATTGGACTCTGGTTGAATATGTGGACATATGGCTCAATCCTGCAATATATGCTATTTAAACACCGTATTGGTTGGGCAATCGGAGAAACTTCAATTTAGTGTGATTCGTCTTCATTTCCATTTGTCGATGTGGCACCATGAGCATCCCCGAACGACAATTTCCAAGTACTCACCGACGTAGTTACGTCAAACAATTTCGAACAATCATTACATCGAGAAGGAGAAGTAATTTCACACATTAAAGAGGACTTAACTATCAAAATGACCTATATCATTGGATATGATAACAAATCTTTATAGCCAATAGAATGCCTGATTATCCCCAGTTCTCAGAATAATAAATAGTTAAACAAATACATTGTGGTGTTATCCAATCTTGATCATGATGAAGGGTCAATGCGGAGATTTTCACAAGAGCTATCCCTATTGGCTAACACTAACCCTAATCCCTAACCTAACAATGAGTACATTAGTTTATAGTCTATCATCAGTATAACACCTAGTTGATGCCTGATTATCCCGAGTTCTTAGAATAATAAATACGGTAATTAAACAAATACATTGTGGTGTTATACAACCTTGATCGAGCATTTCTAATAAAAAAATGAAGGCAATACCTTTATGAAGGGCAATGCGGAGATTGTTACAAGAATCATCTCTACTGGCTAACACTAACCAGCTAACCATAATCCCTAACCTAATCCCGATCTTACCAGTGGGTACAATAATTGAAGTATGCGTCGTCTGTTTGACCTTTGCGAAATTGGTTATCGACTAGTTCTTTAGGTAGTTTATGTGATGACAACCAACTATAAAAGGTAGAATATCCAAAAAGCTACGGAACTGACTTTCCGTAAATACCACCGTCAAGCTATCGAGACTAGAACTGAAGATTGATAAACAGATCAATGGAAACTCGACCCCGAAATAGTCGAGCGTGGGGCACTCGAATCACATGACCTACTACGTGTATGGGTTGATTGATGGATATATCGGCTGCTCTAGCAAGCTGGTAATAGGCAATAACACAGGAATGAGGTACTTGGGACATTTGTTATCCAACTCTAACACAGAACGATGTGAAATCTACGGTTTGATATACAAACAAACATGCGGTGCAATTAAAAGTGAAGTGGTTTAAAAAAGGGTGGTCTTCGAAACGACGTGTTCTGTTCTCGGAAGGCGAACGGTGTAAGTACTAACGATGTGAGTAACCAGCAAATACTATATATTGTCGATGAAGGATCACAGGGATGTTGCAGATCGGATACAGGCTATGGGTGGGCATCTTCTATTGAGGGAAATTGTGGTGATGCGTCAATAATGACATATTACTGTATGGTATTCACAATGTGCGATCGTTACCTTCCCTGAATGGATTATTGACGCTATCGATCACCATAACTATCCATGTACTTTTTGCGAATAATCAGATATGATCAGATGAGCTCAATTCCTATACTGAGCAATGATTATTCTGGAGTCGCAGTGCTTGCAGTTATGATTGACAAGATGGTCGCTTCTTGATTCTGTTGTAATACACTGGACTCGGTAGTCTGAGGTTTGTTCCGGAGTAGTGACAGCCGGAAGCAGATAGCAGATTATGAAACATTGGTCAGATATTGAACAAAGCCAACTGATCACCCGTCATATAGAAACGTACAATGGCGGTTCCGGGAGCAGATCTTGATTAGAACATCAGAGGTTCTGTTGTGTGTAACAGTTTTGTTAGTCCATGAGCGCATGGTCTGAACGCATTTCTATCATCAATGCGGACAGTCTCCAAAAGAAGTTGGTCACGAGCGAGCAGTTTATGACTAGTTTACGATCAGATGTCGCGGCTTGTGGCGAATAGAATAACGAATTCGTGACGTCATCCTCCCCTAACTACCGGTCCATACAAAGCAACGGCGAATTACGCAAAGTGGTAAAGTCAATATCATAGACGGTACTACAATATCGACGCGGGTTTTTCACTTCGCATAATGAGCCCAAACCATGAACAATATATAATATATCCCATTCTCTGGGGGTATTACGAAGAAGAGTTCACACAAGCATGAAATGAAATTGCTAAAAGTCCCCGCGAGTGACAAGCAAATATGCCAATAGTGTACGCAGTGAAGGACTTTAGCCTAGGCCAACGTTAGGCTTTACTCGATGTCAATGTGTTGAAAACGTACCGAAAAGCTCGAAATGTGCTCACTATAGAACTTTTCACTGGAATATTAGACGCTGAGTTTCAACCAGACTTATATCCTACATATAGTTATGTTCCTTTTATCATGATTCAGGAATATCCTGGCTTTTTGGGGTCTCAGAAAGTCGCAACAAAAACTTTTCCGGTACGACAACTCTGCTCAAGATAATGTGAGCATCAACACGTGTACCGATTGTGCGATAGAATACTGGACCACAATATCTGATCGTGATGTCAAACTTCGGTACTCTATACCCATGCGGTTTTACAACTGTCCCCCCTTCGATTTCTCACTGTGTACCTTACTTACATGAACATACCAATGTCGATATTATTATATATTAAGTATTACTCGCAGTAGAATTCTAATTAGCCTCTTGTGTTTTTTTTTAATTCGTATATAACGGAATTGATCACGTATGTGACCTAACGACATATCTTTCTTAAGGATTAGGTTTCATTCGGAGCCCAAGGGAAGGATGCCCCTATAAATGATCTCAGTTTCCCGTATTGGTCGATACTTTTTGTAATGTATGTAAATATTTACAGCAAACAGGTGTCCGGACTCTATTATGCACTGACAAATTATTCATCGATCCCTCGAGATTCAGCGGAAGAGTGGGCGAGCGGTATCAGTGACCCTTGGTATTACAAATGATCCCGTTTAGTCTGGGTTCGATTCCCACATTCACCATCGGGGATTTCTCTCCAGAAGGGGCTGTACTCAGTCGATGACTGGCGAGATATTGGTGTCCGGGCTCTGCTGCGGCTCAGGGTGCTTGGTTGTTATGGTGGGATGTTGTCGGATTAATGGCAATGAGTTTCGTTGGTCGGCTGTACGCAGTTACCGTGGTTGAACTTAAACGAAACGAAAATACGATGACAAATAGGAAAGGCGAAAGTTTCCGCTCCTCCACAATATGAGGAAGTGGTTAGATTCTTGGATTCACTGGTCGGCGACGTAAATTTGCGGTCCTGAGAGCAAGTTGGGTTTGGTTACTGTACACCTCTGCCTGGATAACATCGGAGCACTAGTCGAAAGGAGAAGGCCAGTTATCGCTGGTGCTGATCCACGATCAACACGGCTAGAGTACCTCAATGAGCCTTCAATGGCTTCCTGAACCTGATGCGATCAAATCGAATCAATTCAGAAAGGGCCATTTGAGTTTTGGAGGGTTCTCGACCTCCAAGCCTTCAACGCGTGCGAGATGCCGGATTCTGAACGTAATGAATGTTAGCTTCGTGCACTCATTTCTCGCCTCCACCCGGAAAACGGACAACGTAAGCACAACAATTTATCAGTGAACTATATAACGTATTTATTCTTTGATAGAGTCCATTCATTACTGTCAGTGCTTCATCACATATCGATACCCGCTCATTGAATGCATCGTATGTGAAGTATGTATTTTCCCAATAACCAGCGCTTTGAGCTGCCATGGGTTGGATTCTGCGCTATATAAGATCGTATATTATTATTATTATTAATTACGTACGAATGTCATCGATGCATGTTATGAAGCCCTCGGGTCGCTGTTAGCTTGGTGTACATTCCAGGACGACAGATATTAAGAAGGCACCTAATAGCAAATTGGTCGGATGGTAAGCCATGCTGGATGTTGAGACGGCTTACAAGGTCATCATCCTATCTGGAGATAAGGAGATCCATGGTGTGGTTGCAGGTATGAGTGGGCTCTCGGACATGTTGCTGGAGATTATGAGTGTCTAATAAGATGAGAAACTTGACAGCATCACGGTCGTTCATGACATCGACATGAACATTGAAATCCCCAGTTAGTGGGAGTCAGGTAGACCCAACTGTCAGAATTTTAGGAAGGGAGGAGAACTCATCGAAAAACAATGATGGGGTGAGCTTATCTCGTTATTAGGTGGCGGTCCGTCGAGTACAAAAAGATGAAGAGAAGTAGCAGGCGAAAAGATGGTGGCATCCATATATTCGAAGGAATTGAATATATGTATATCGTTGTCACCTATATGGAGACCATCACGAATCAAAATAGCAATACCAACTCCTCTACCACAACGACGATGAGAGTGGTAGAATTTGTAGTTAGGCCGGATGTTTTGAATATCAGCAATGACCTGATCATCTCTATCGACGCGGGTCAGCCAGGTTTCGGTGATGGCTACGACATCAAGTTGAGCACTGATGACGAAGTCACATATGGAAGGAGATTACGTTTTGGCACGGATAGATCTAGCATTCCAGGTAGCAAATGAACAAGAGGAGTATGAGTGCTAGAGCGATGAGTGCTAGAGATGAAATGCACCAAATAGATACCGAAAACAGGAAAGGAAACAGGAAATAAAAGAAACCCAATGGGGACAGTTTCACATTAGGAAAATACAAGCGAATTTATTGTTCCGAAAGTACAACGTTGTGGATGCAAGCAATATCACTTATAATGTATCACCTAATTAAGCGAACTGTCCGTTGCCCAGAATTCAATCGCAAGTTTGCGTGGTCCGGTCGAGATTCCCCAGTAATTTTCATAAGGTTTCCACCCCTTGGTGCACCTAGTTATGCATTCTCACCACACTTTAGCACCTGTGATGGATTGTAAGATTGCAAGGAGCAAAGTGAAGATTTGCATAATGCTCGTTTACATAATTTACCTGGTGTGTTCTTGTCACTTGAAGCGTTTCCTATTAACGTACAAAGAAAACTGTAATCGTGAAAAAGTGTCCACCGTCTAGCCTTCCCCATTAAGCCTGCATCAATTTCATATGGTAAAATCGTGGGTTTCGGATTGAATTACTGCAATTTCCAATGGGACATGCACAGGTTGATGAGAGAGCAATCAATATTTAATTGTTAACGGTTTGACGAAGCCATGCTTTAGAGAATGATTATTCACGGTACCATTGTAAATAGCAAGTGTATAAACTAGTTTGCGTGAATTGCGTTATGTGGAGTCCTCTTAAGTTGGGAGGACGAATACCTTATCATGTAAGACAGATAACAAATCAAGCAGACATATGCAGAAGGAAATTCATTTGTTGTGCTGTGAAATGGATTACCCTATGAACGTAGCCGTCAATATGTGGATTTGTTGTCATGGTACGACATCGATATGAAACATCATATACAAGTCATCTGTTAGTTTGTTTGGAGATCGACGCATGGCTGTCGAACGAAATCTCCTAACATCAACGGTTCGAGGTTGACACACTAGAATTGAAATTAATGTTAGGTTAGTAGAAACAAATGGAGAGGTAAGGTGACAATGGATGTGAATGTCATTTGTTTCAGGTCATTTGTACACATTAAGGGTGATAACACCTATCTTAGAAGAATAAAGTCCATTTTCTAGAGACATAGTCCCACACAATAATAATATGGACGTGCTATCATGATTCAAAGAACTGGCTTGTTTGTTCGGATTTAGCTTATACGAAATACCAACCCTAAAGCCAGCCCCTTGATTGATATGTCATGTCAACATAAATGTGTGTATTTCATCAACTATCGATACTTTACACCAGTGAAAGAAATCACCAACACATTTGCCTGAGGACATGTATATTCTTTAGGGACAATAAGTCAGAGTCCATGTGGGTAGTTATTCAACAGACTGGCGACGCCACGATATGTGAAATATACAAAATTCGAGTTATTTGTTCATTTGTTGAGTGCAGCTTAAGTTTCAGACTATTCCGACGAACATTGCATTCGTATAACACACAGAGACCTGAAACGCTCGCATCTCATGTTCACTCCTTATAGGCCAATAAAAGTGCTGAACAAGACTTTGCGGATTATGATTCTCTTTGACCAGTATATCAAGAAAATCCAGCCCCCAAAAGTTATTTCAGTCAATAAGACAGTGAAAATGAGGATAGATCTAGTATTGTGCAATGTTTTTCAATGTCACAAGAGGAAGGAAAATGCATGCTCAGTGTTAAGTCAATGCAAATTCTCTGTCACTCGAAAAATGTGGGCCTGGTAGAGAAACAGTTCACATTATTTTTAGGAAGATATAGATGCAAGTAATCATTGACTTCGAAGGGAAAAATTCACTTGCACTTCTCACTAATGGTGAGATGAAAAATTTGTTATTATTGTGTAATCTCAATAGGGACATTCATTTGGTTCTCTTCGTGACGTCATCAGATCCAACCTATAAATACAGATAACACAGAGATAGCAAGTTGGGAATGTCAAATTTGGGATTTAGGGTTATTGGAATATGCTCTTTTCATCTATGCAAGTTTCGATGCAATGAATTAACCCTTCACCTGGCCTTTAACAACAGCTTCATGGACGTTTGGAACCTTCAATGTGTATAAATATTATCGCAACTCTTTTTTGTTTTACATTATGCTATCAACCAATCATTTTATTCGAATATATTCGCGCAGCTATGAATTATAAAAAAAAACATTGTTCTATTTCTAATGAACAAACTGACATTGTGACTATATTTCGGAATCGGACATAAATTAACCATCTTGTCATCAAATACTGGATATCGCAAGATTAGTTGGGTATACTGACATAGTAAACGGCATGTGGTATATAGGTGAGTTCTCTTGTGGTATTTGCTTGTAACTATGACTTTTATCATTATTTCAAACCAATGATGCGATATATTCTCGGTTTGGACTGATAACAATGAGTCACAGCATTACCTTAATCAAAAGAAGACATAACTGTACATACATCATATGATACCACTACTGTACTGTTGACAAAAGCGATTATTGTTGATATAATTTCCATAGGCTTTCAGAAAGCTTTTGATACGGTGCCTCGTAGCGTCTCTCGCCTGAAATATAGAGTTTAAGCATCGTCAGTAATGCCCTTAAGTGGATTCGTGAGTGGGCGATAGGGAACCACGGGTTGTGTTGAATGGGCGTTCGTCTAATCGGCAAGAGTCAGCAGTGCTCTCCTCAAGGATCGGTTCTTGAGCCATTACCCTTCCTGGCGTATATTGACGATCTTGAGAATCAGGTGACTTCCGAAGGCCTCATGGAATGGAGCTCTTGATATATATATATATTTGATATATTAGAGAGTAAATCCTCAGCTACTCATCGGTACTTTTCCCGTAGAAATCGGGTGAACAGTTGTGGAGTAACTTGCCTTCGAAGTTGGTTGTCTGTTTAGAATATCTCGCGTAATGAGTGAAAATGCTATACTGGGCGATTACGTCAGCGTTGAAGAATTTTGTATACATTGGACTTCTCTGGATTTGCATCCAGGGATCGAGTAGTGAACACCCAAGTCGCACATACTTGATGCAACCTGGCACGCCGGATCAAATAGCATATTGCGTTATTGAGTCATGACCACTCAAAAATGCTAGATTCTTCCAGTTACCACTGGATCTGTTACTTTTGCTAGTGGTATTTCGGTGCGGCGAACTCAATGGTGAATCGGCTGAGTTCAAGACCGAGTGCTCAGAAGACATGCCTCTTTGACCATCGTCCCGTCACCTAGGTGGAGAAGGGGTGGCTTACAATTACCCTCCACCGTTCATTGTTCTTCCACACCCCATTAGACGCCTATTCGTACTGTTTTACCCACATAAATCGGTATCCTACCTTACGCGACACAGCCATGTTTACACAGTTTTATTTATGTGGAGCGATTGTCTTGTCAAGTTCGATAGGAGTTCGATGGCGCTATTGCACTAACTACGACTGGAGGCACTTTTTGTGGCAGATTATCTATCCAGGTGATATAGAAATCCGTGATCCACATATGTTGCTCTTCGTGGTCTAGGCGTGGTGAGGAGTAGATCATCTTCAGACTGCAAACACCTCGCTGGCTTGTAGACCATTAGTAATCCCTGTAGGTACGTTGGGGATGTGCCTTGAACAAATTTGAAGTCATGGATCAGCAGCTCGTATCCAACTCTGGATTCAACAGGAAACCAATTCAGTGAGTCAGGACTGGGGTGATGTGGGCTTGCTTCTCCGACATGATTATCATCCGTGCTGCGGGATTTTTCACTTTCTGAATGCGGTTTATCAATTCGCCAGATTTGCCATGACGGATTGCGTTACAGTAGTCAATACGAGATGTAACGAGTGAATGGATTAGCGTCTTATAAGCACCTGATGTTATGTACTTCCGAATAGAACCGATATTTCGGATGTGGAAATTGCAGGACTCGACTATCGAGTTCACTTGTTTCTCCATGGTGAGTGCACTGTCGAAATAATGTTAGTTCTTTACTGTTGGGGTTGCCTCTATGCTGCTATCACTGATCGATATTTGGACATCGTGTGCTGGAGATAATATAGTAATAATAATAATTACAAATTACATATTTAAATTGCAAAGTATCAACAATAATTATGAAAGGCACTTAATACAAACCGAGGAATGGAACGAATGAGGAACGATTTGTTGAGAAAACTGTTATTTCTGCTTTGTTGTGATTCAGCATCAGTCTATTAGCATTCATTCATGTACTAATTTCAGTCAGGCATGCCTCTTGTTTCAGTACCTTTTCATCCGATGTTTCGCAGGGTTTGATGGAGGTATACAGTTGGGTGTCATCAGCAAAAACAGGGGTAACCGAGTTAACTGTGTCGATTATACTGTCAACATGCTCTGAGTAGGGAGTACTATTGTGGACCTAGTACTGAGCCCAGGGGGACATCGTATTCGACTGTCACTTCGCTCGATCGGTCGCTTCCAGTAAGACTGTAGCCAAGCAAGAGCTCCGTCAGTAATCCCATATGACAGATTCGATATCTTCAGTGGGATGTCATAATCGATGAGGTCAAAGGCGGCGGTCGAGTCCAAGAGTACCAATGCGACAGTGCAATAATTTTCTAGAGATCGAATGATGTCGGGATGTACTTTCAGAGGATTGTGGAGATTAAGTGCTCGCAGATTGTCATCGATGCGTGTTGCTACTACTCCCTCATGTCAGCATTCATCACAACGGAATTATCGAATACATCACCAAGCTTCTCTCTTATTTCGTGGATCTTGTTAACGAGGAAATTGTTGTATGTCTCAGAGATTATGTGCTTGCAGATAGTCATCGATTCGTGTTGTTACTACTCCCTCATGTCAGCACTCATCAATGGAATTATCGAATGCATCACCAAGCTTCTCTCTTATAGCGTGGATCTTGTTGACAAAGACATTGTTGAAGGTCACAGCCAGGCCTGCATCAGATGTATGGTTAGGTAACATTGCTTTACCTCTACAACCTGTCGAATTGCTGCCCAGCCTAAATAGCTCCCGCGAATTATCCCCAGCCTCCGTGATCCTGAAAGCGTAGTAATTCCCCTTTTTGATTGTTCGTCTCCAGATTCTCTCTGCTCTGCGTCGCTTCTGGATGTCTGACTGAGTACAATTGTTCAAATATGTTATGAGTCGAACACGCTTGAATATATATATTGTATACGTGAGTAACCTGTCACATTTATTACAGGAGAGTAAGAACAGATGTGTTCCGAAAGTATGAATAATATATGTGGAAATAGTGATCTAGTTACCTACTTTACCTAGCTCCAGAACTAGAGCTACCTATCGAACCCACTCTTTCCCAAAATATTGGCAAGTGATGGGAAGCTGGATGGCAATGGTCAGCCAGCAGGCTGGGACGCGATAAGCCTGTACTGTCGCATCACTACTATTGCATACGATGCTCTATTATGCCCAAAATTAAATTAACCCTTCTGTTTGGATTCTCTGCAGTCAATGCTTTTTTCCATACCAGGCTCCTCTGTATTTGCGGACTGTTACAAGCTTTTTCCCGATTTTTTTGGGCAGCCACGTGTCACGCTTCAGACGCCTCCTGAATGGTGGACCAGACAGGCTCCCATGAATTCCCGTTATCACCCACCCATTGTCAGTTGGGTCTGGGACTGGGTTCTTTTGCTGAGATACCAAGCATGTTGTCCAGATTCCAGCCTGGTATGATACAACTTGTTGCGGTTCTTGCAACTGTTGACAATTAATCTGGCAACACCGACCTTCACGCAATCTGGCAACCCCATGGATTCTATCTTTCCAAGCATTAGCGCCATTCGACAACGGAGGGCAGATCTAATCTTCGATAACAGTCCCTTCCCATCATCGTCATCGGAGCAGATTGCCTGCGTAATCTTCGAGTATAAGTATCACCCATCTTTATATTAAGATGGGTCATTATCCGTTAATCTAGCTAAATCAACACGCTATTTATCGATCATCAATCTACCACTCTCCGCATCGTTGACTACCGGCCTATGCTCTAACACTTCAACTTTAGTACCAGTTGCGCTACTGCAATACGCCACCTTGTTATTCTACGATGTCTTCGTGCATGTTTCGGTGTCCTGATGACCGGCTAGCTTAATGCTACACACTGCAATACGGCAGCCACGACCTTCACGGCAATCGCACTGATGTCCTGAATCTGTATGGCCTACAATAATCACTGGTACTCAACTTCAACCTCAGCCTCAACTTCAACCTTGTAACGTTTACTCGCCTCCTGCTTAGCCAAAACTTGGGCACGGTATAAAATGCAGGTTGTTTTCACGAGTGGCGCTTTTACTTCGCGTCCTATTACAGGATTGATTTCTACGTCAACTTATCGAGGAGCTCAGCTTTACTCCCTGCTTCACTTTAGTGATCAACATATTCACATTGCAACTGGACTTCACTCAAGGCCTCGCATATCACCATCTCTCTCGTCGGCATCTACAACAGCATCGACTACAGGCACGCCATGACAGTGACCCACAGATAAACTATTCGGACAACGCTAACAATGCTATGCATTCACACGTATTAGCCCACGTTGTCTCCGGTAGGTTTCTTCTTTTATCTTCCCAGACTCTGACGTCATCCCACATCAAGTCCAATACCAGGTCAAGACAGTGGATAGTGAACAGCACACTGCTATGCATGTACCCTTAAACAACGATAATTTATCTTCTCTCTTCTCTCTTTTCAGCGGCACGGGATGGTGGCCTTCTCTCTTTTCAGCGGCACGGTATGGTGGCCACATCCCGTGTCGCTAAGGACTACCCTTGAGTGCTGAAGTAGTGCATTCTGAGTACTATAGGGTGTATCCTATCGACATCTTGCCTCTCCTGACTGAACAGCACAATTCTGGCACTGTTAACAATATTGATGATACTCATTTCGTCAGAGACTATAATAACAAGTCCCACGATTCTTTGAAATGGTTCAGAGTGTGATGACAGTTCCTCAAACGGGTCTGTGCCAAGATGAACGAGGGGAATCAGTGAATTTCTCGTCGGCATCCCACTCTTGTCAGAACGATTTGTTCCCTTACCTCTGGATGCTGACGTCGTATCTCATCCTGATAAAGAGTGAAGAACGAGCCTAAATCGATTTCACGTTCACCAAGGCTGGAACAAACGGCGTTGATGATGTATTGGATGTGGTTCTTGTCAGCTACGAACGCAAAGGTCATGAAATACACCGATCAGAACAACGATCCATAACCGATATTAACAACAAATTGACCATTGATATGAGTATTGTAAGTAAATGGTGATCATCAAATAGAATGGTCATGACTACTAAAAAAAACTGAAGCCATGTTGTTAGGGTCCTCCCGCAGGCTGGTACAAATCCAGAATACGGAGTCTCTGTCGGTAAGCGTTAATGGATGTGCTCTTGAAAATGTAAAACATGAACAACTTTCAGGTGTGCATATTGACCCAACGTTGTCATGGAATATACATACTGATCTTGTCCGTAAACAAGTTAATAACAGAATAGCTTTGTTAAGACGGATTAAGCCATTTATAGATGTAGACACGTGTTTTCTATATTTCTCTGGGTATGTTTTGCCATTCGTGGATTACTGTAGCGTTGTTTGGGGAAATTGTAATAAAACTAATACCCAAAGCATAATCCGCTCTCAAAAATATGCTGCCAGGATTATTCTAGACGACCATCAGTTTCAACAACGCTCCGAACAAATGTTCAATACCTTAAAGTGGAAGACATTTGACAGACGTATTCAAGAAAAGCGACTGATTATTATGTATAAATGTCTACATGGCCTGGTACCGGATTATTTAAGGGAGCTATTTCAGTTAACGAGGGATACCCACCAGTATGGTTTAAGATCATCCACGTCACAAGGGATATATATCAAAGGGGGAAATACCGAATATCATAAGAGAAGATTCTCCTACGTAGCAGCTAAGGAATGGAATCAGTTGCTGACCCCGGAATGTAGAGAAGCACAGTCATTAAACAGTTTCAAGCGACTAATATCCAATATCATATAATACCCAAGCTGGCTTAACGCATAATGAAGTTTATGGAGATTATTGAATCGCTAATAATTTCATTTTATTTGACTGTACTGACTATGTCATTTCAAATGTTATATATATATATGTCGAAGCGTATGTTTTTGGAGCATGTTTAAATCCATGTTACATTCATTTTATTATGGTTTCGAGCTATTCTTTAACAGTATCAAGCCTCCGTTTATGGTTAAGAGGTGGGTGGACACGACTGTGTGGGTCTCAGGTATTTGCCCCCAAGAGTAAGTGAGTAAGTGAATCTGTTAAGGAATAAAATGTGATTATGATACGTGTTCAATATTCAGGTGAAAGCTATAATCGGCGAAGTGGGGATAGGCGTGTATATGAAGTTCATTGAACATTGGAAGGCGAAACCTAATTCAATATGAATCGACATTCAATATAGGCCAACTGTAACTGAGGTATTGAGGACCTTGATCATTCTTACATCTGTTTAGCACTGTATTCGGGATGCCTCTAAAATGTATCGGTATAAATAACAATGTGAACATACACTCACGTTCAAGAACATTAGAACAGCGTTTCTATGATAATTTAGTCAGCAAAAAAATGGTCGAACAGGGCCCTCTAAACGAATTTCAATGTATTTTATAACCATTCCAGATCTCAAGTTGCTCAGGTTCAGCGTAGTCAAATGTGTCCGAAGGATCAATGCAGGATTTGTGTGACTTATTCTGTTATTCATAGCGTACCTAATTAATAAATATTGGATGAATAGCGCCCTCTGAACGTATTTCACTATATTCCATGACTCCGCAAACTCACGTTGCTGCAGTAGTATTGTATCATTCAATGTCAACAGAGGTATTGGAAGCCACTACGAAAATTATTCTGGAACCTCTGTGAGAGCACAAACCTTTCTAAATGTGCGCAGTATTGGTCGGTGAGCGCCCTCTATGCACATTTCATCGTATTTCTTGACTATTTCACAAACTCAAGGGACTGAATAAGTATTCTATCATTCGATGACTTCAAAAGTACTAACAATCCCCTCTCAAAATGATTCAAAACCCATTTCCTGAGCACAACACAACCATTAGCCGATGTGTTCAATTTTAGCGGTCATCTTGGGCACCGTATCGACCAATATCAATCAGAATTCCATTTGGTGCAAGGTTCACCCTGGCGGCCACCGGACTACTACGATGAGAGAGCTGCCTAGTATACCTCGATAATGTCATGGATTATGCAAAATCATTTGAAGAACATGCCCAGAAGCTCGATCAAGTGATACAGAGACTGGCCACGGCGGGTTTGAAGCTCTCACCTAAGAAGTGCAGCTTATTCCGTCGACAAGTGAACTTCATTGGAAACGTGGTCAATTCTGAGACTCGGAAAAGATCCGAGCCGTAGTGGATTGGCCGAATCCATGCAGCGTTCGAGAAGTGAGGAGCTTCATTGGCCTATGCAGTTACTATCGGAGCTCCATCAATGGTTTCAGTATACCATTGCAAAGACATCACATCGCCTAACAGAGGCTGGGAGAGAGTTCATATGGACGACAGAGTGTGAGGAGGTTTTCCATGAACTAAGAAGGAGACTGACGACTGCCCCTGTTTTGAGTTATCCAACTAAAGATGACGCTTTTGTACTGGACGCAGACGCAAGTAACCCGGAAGTTGGTGCGGTGCTGTCGCAATTACAAGGCGGATATGAAATAGTGATAGGCTACTACAGTCGAACGATGGGCAAGGCTGAACGGAATTATTGTGTCACTCGGAAGGAACTATTAGCCATCATAGCAGGCGTGAAATAGTTTCATCATTGTCTATATGGACGGAAGTTCTCGATACGTACCGACCACGGGGCACTGCGTTGGCTTCTAAGTTTCCGCCACCCAGAGGGGCAGACGGCCCGATGGTTAGAGACCCTCGAGATCTACGACTTTACCATAGAACACCGTGCTAGCAGAATCCATAACAACGCAGACGGGCTTCCTCGGCGACCTCGCGACACATGTCGTCATTGTGACAGGGAAGAACAGGGTGAAGATGATCGAGGACTACGGGCACGGAAACATGGAAGCAGCAACTATGACGACCACATTGCGGGATGTTGCAATGCAGTTGATGCTGTTCCCATGGTATCGACGGAAAGCGACGGTGGCTAATCTCCACAATGAATATACTAGCAGTTGAGAGGAGCCACGAAGAGATCCACCAATTACAAATGGCTAACGACGATATCCGTCCCATCCTCGCAGATTAACTACATGGCCAACGATCCAGATTGGAAGACGTCTCTGGAGGTAGTAGGGTGGCTGATGACGAGATAACGATGCAGTTAGTGGTTTCCGCTTCATAGAAACGGGAAATATTCGAGGTTGTACATGCTCCTCCACTATCTTGGCACCTCATGCTGAAGAAGACACTTAGCAGAATAGTGATAAGCGCCTACTTCAGCCGGATGAAGAAGGGTGTAGTCAAGCTGTGTGGGTGTTGCGAGGTGTGCGTCACGGAGAGAGGATCACGAGACAAACAAAAAGCGAAAATGATGAAGTACATGTGGGGAGAGCCGCTACAGAGAATCGCCTTGGATATCCTAGGCCCACTACGCATGACCGCCGCGGGCAATAAGTACACCCTTGTCATTTGTGATTATTTCACTGAATGGACTGAGGCGTTCCCTATGGCGAACCAAGAGACTGTCACTGTCAGCACGATCTTAGTAGAAAAGTTCATTTGTAGGCTTGGAATCCCCGATGAAATACACCCCGAACAAGGGAGGCAGTTTCAATCGGAAGTCTTCCAGAAGATGTGCGAGCTGCTACATATACGTAAGACCAGAACGACATCATATCCCCCGCAGTCCGTTGGAATGATAGAGAGATTCACATATCCTTGGATAGCATACTGTCTACTGTTGTGAGCTCCATGCAGCGTGATTGAGTCGTATGACTGCCATGAGTGTGCACGGCATACAATACGACAGTCCACGAATCGACGGGATTATCTCTGGCTGAGATGATGTATGGAAGGAACCTGAAAACTCCGGTACTTGTTGTCGGCGCAAGTGATGAGCCGAAAGAGGAGACTACTACTTACCCAGAGACTGAACAAGATCTACAAGATAGCCAGGAAGAACCTCGAGTACCACAGTGACAGACAAGCTGCAGGAATCGACCGGAATACAACTGAAAAAGGATTTAAGAAAGAGGACATGATGGTGCTTTTCTACACCTCAGCGATATAGAAAGTAACTACCGGTAAGCTGACTAGGCCGTGGCGTGGATCCGCGGTAGTGATAGACAAGAATAACGGTGTGCTGTATCGAGTGCTGCCCGGGAAATTGTGCAAGCCGAAGTTGATACACTTCAACCGTCTGCGGGAGTTGGAAGGTGGGACTCCTGAGTGAATATAGTAATAATATAGCGGCGAGACAAACTCCGAAGCAGATGGTGGAAGAGGTCATCCCACCAGAACCATCGAGGTCATCGGATGGTAACCAGCCTCCATACAGCTCCACACAAAATTTCAGCATGAGGACATTCACGGTTCACAAGATAATGGGAAAATACATCATCTGCACATACGGACTGACAGACAGACAGACAAACAGACGGACGGAAACCCACACGGCAAAGTGATCACTATGTCTCTCCTTAAACAAAGTTCAGGCGAGACAAAAACCATACAACTAAAAAACGAATATGACAGCCTGTATATTAGTATTTAGTGTGGACAATCCTATAAAAATAACATACCTTCAACATTTTTTATTGCGTGCATTGTGAACGGGCTTCGAAAGATGTTTACGAGAGCCTGTTGTAAGGCTTGTGTGGTGGAACAGTTGCTTGAAGCAGAATATAACAGTCCGTCATGGCTGGAAATGAACCCAATTTAGTGTCTAATTAAATTAGAGAATTAACACTGGTGTGCTACCTGTTTACACACTTTTGTGTTGCCACTCCGGGAACACGGCTAAATTCTGAACGGAACGTTTGCGTTGTACTTCAAAACGCAGTCGGTATATCAAGGGAACCGAATTCGTGATGTGGACACGAGGCTCAGTTGAAAAAGGCTAATAACCCTTTTGATTCGATTGATTTGTTTATCGTTCATAACAAGTAAACCAAGGTTGGCGCCATGGAAATGCTGCCCTTTCTTTGATTATTCCAGCTGGTAACACGGGCAGGCCTATTCGGGTAAACATCTTTTCAAGAGTCATTTTAGTATTTTGATTGACAGGTTGTTTCATTCCAAACAATCCATCACCCAGGGAGATGCTATGTGTCAGCAAAATTGAATGAGTGCATGCATGCATGGTACATTTCTGCAGTAATCAAGTTCTATCGTCTTTCGGAAACAAACGCTATAGCCAAAAACCCGCTTATTTTGGGGCATTAGTCAGCGATAGGGCTGATGTGCCCGCCATAAGAACTATGAAGCCAAACGGCCTAGTAATTTCCTGACTTTATACCTATGTCGATTGTCGAGTGACTTCGAGACCAGCAGAATTCATGAACACATTATGACTCCTGGTCCCTGAAAATGTTCACAAATATTTCATACTTTAAACTAGATGACATTTGACCTGATCCCGAAACAATATGGTTGCAATCATTATGAAGAGAATAACCTACCAAATACAAGCCTCGTCCATTTCAGATGGGGTTACGTTGTTATGTGCACGAGCCATGAATGGCCAGAATATAATTTTATTTCACAATTTTCAATGATTAGCACACAAACTCCTGTTCTACACCAAACACATCAGTCTTCTTGTACTCCTCGTGTACTTGTCATGTTCAGAAATATTCACCCCCGATGACCTTTGACCCCTAAACAATGAGGACCATGTACTCATCGTGGATATCATAGGCCTACGAGTTATCGTGTCAACTAGCCAAAAATTAACCAAGAAATCGATTTTTCAAATCGTCCTTATGCGTTCCAACAATCACTCATTCACTCAGTCTCATGACTGTGGAGTGGGGGGTGAAGGCATGAGTATAGAAGCTGTAATCTTCCTCCATGCTGCTTTGTTAGTAGCCTCGTTGAGTGGATCTCGCATGGTCAGGCCTGTCCAATCTTTGACGTTGTCTGTCCAGCTTCTCTTTGTCGACCCCACCTGCGCCCACCTTCAACGGTGCCCTGGAGGACGGTCTTGAGAAGGGTTTCGTGTCTTGTGATGTGGCCGAACCAAGCCAGTTTGCGCCTTTTGACTGCAAAAAATGAAGGTTCCTGGGGCCCACAAGGTTTTTGACCCTGTTGTATATATATATACTCATCCGTCTTATGGTTCGTGTAGGGTATACAGAACAGCTTCCTCAGGCACTTGATTTCGAGTGCCCGGTTCCTTTTTTACTTTCCGCCAGTTGTGTCCAGGTCTCTCAGCCAGAGCAGATTCGAAATGACGACTGATTTGAAAAGACGGAATTTTGGCAGAAAATCTGATGTTGCTCTCCCAAATCCGACTCCGTCTGGCCATAGCTGATGAGGCTGTAGCAATCCGGATGCGGATCTCCACTATACAGGTACAATAGCTGGTAAAGGTTGCTCGAAGGTACTTGAAGTTAGAGACTTCATCTAGAGGTTCGCCGTCCAGTGTGATATTAGCTTGGATGTTTGTTCTGAGATTCACCAAAATCTTGGACTTCTCTGTACTGTTTTCCAAGCCAGAGTTGATGGCTACTGTAGCAAGCCTGTTGGTGAGGTCTTGGGGATCCTCGATGCTGCCAGCCATCAGGTCAATGTCATTCGCAAAACGAATGTTGCAGATCGGTCGACCACCATTGGAGATTGTAGTATGGTGACCATGGAGAGTCTCTTCCATGATTCTTTCCAGGAGAAAATTTAATAGTACTGGTGAGAGTGGGTAGCCCTGTCTGACTCCGACGGTTGTCTGGAAGAATTCCCCAAGTTGATTGTTCATCAGGACTGCACTGCTGGAGTATTCGTAGAGTGTTCGAATGGCTTGGACAAGCCCTTCCTCGACGTTGTAGCCTCGGAGGACCTGCCACAGACTACTGTGCCAAACGCTATCAAAGGCCTTCTTGAATATGCTTCTCGATTAGGACTATGTACTATGAAGATGTGCTCAACTGTGCTCCGACCAGCCCTACATCCTGTTCTTCTGCGAATAGCTCCTCGGCTTTGGATTTTGAACAGTTGAGGATGACACGGAGCATGATCTCACTGGAGTGGCTCATTGGGCTGATCGTCCAGTAATTTTGGCAGATCCTAGGATTGCCCTCCCTCGGTAGAGGAATTATTAGCGACTGCATCCACTCTATCGGTTAGACGATCGATTCCTTATCGGTTAGAAAAGTTACTTCATCATCGGTCAATTTGTATATCATTATCGGTTAGTGATTCATGACCGGTAATTTTCTATACAAAAATATATAGTGATTCACTACCGTATCGGTTGGTTTATATCATCATCGGATGTAACAGCCATATGGGGAAAGTACACTGATGTAGGCCTGTAGGGGAGAGCTACAATACTAATCTCACTACTGAAATTGTCGACATTGTCATGTCGGGGAGCCAGAGGAGGGGTCGTGGGGGGTGGGGGGGGGGGGGGGGTGGGCGGGGTTTTTTTCCAAATTTG
>JAUOBX010629065.1:16005-32050 GCA_032360705.1 Eupentacta quinquesemita | reverse complement strand
CCGCAGCACCAGCGCTAGCGGACTATTATACATTGAATACTCGTAACTTTTTGACATCGTTAAATCTGGGTCCAGTGAGAGTTATGTTGTTGATACTTAGTAGGCTTCCTCTAGAGGCCTAGGCTAGTTAATTTGGGCAAGTTTGGCACAGGAAAATACTTGGGGAATCGGATTGGTACTCAGTTATTTATTTAAAGGAATTTTCGGGATGAAATTAAGCTGTTTAAACAAAAAAAATCAGAATGCGCGACAGATCGTAAAATGCGCGACGGTGACCCGGAATACGCGATTTTTGCGCGAAACCCCGGTGCCTACTCAATCGGATCAGCCGTTTTGGACTTTACCCAAAAAGACAATGGATCTCGACCAAAATGAATAGGGTTCTTGTACTAGCCATGAAGAACACACATACAAAATTTCAGCTTAATCGGACTAGCCGTTTTGGACTTAGCTTGATTACAAGGAAGCGTCACAGACACACACATACATACACACACACACACACACATACGCCAGCATGACTGCATAGATTCCTTGGGACAAAGTCCACAAGGAATCGAAAATTGACGGCCATGGCCTTGGTGGCCTCCAGCTAATTCCAGCCCTGACTTGTGGAGGAAGTAGGCTCCACGACAAGGATGTCTGGATGGTAGAGGACTAACCTGGAAGTCTGTTTCCGTTCTCTCCATCGATGTACTTTTTGAATTGCTGACGGACCATTTCCGCATCTTCTTTGTTCCACTTCACGTATTTACGGCCTGGGAGTGAATTTTAGAGTGAAAACAGATACAGTATGGGCCATCAGAACAAACTAGAAATGTATTTGCTATGTAAGCACTAGTGCACTATATACTGTATATCACTGGGATCAGGGAATTCAAATTGGCCAGCAGCGACCTAAAAAGGCTTGAAAATTTGCTGGGACCTTTTCCACATCACATTCACAAAGATTTGTTTGAATCTGACAAACTTTGAGGACTGTCACCAAAATCCGAAATGACCAACATCATGACTTCCGATTACCTCAGTCGTCCAGGGTTTGCGCTGGATTGCGTCTCCACGTTCATAACACATTTTTTGTTAAAATGGACGCAAACAAAAATTGCCTGCCTTACCTATTGCGTCCACTCCGACGCAATTATGTTAGCTGTAAATAAATGTTCAAACATCACATCAACAATCAATCAGACCAGATTGAAACCGAAGAAATAACCAAATCTTTACTGTATTCTAGTTTTCAACCACTTTCTCGTATTACCCCTATTGCCCTATCTAATACGATAGCACGCCAGATCCATGAGAGAAAATAATCATTTGCGGCGAAGTCCTGCACTTTCTCCTGCAACCACGATTTGTGGACTCACTACATAACTGTACACAACCAGTGTCATACTCGTTTGTGATGCACCAAAATAATCCTGTTTTGGAGGTCAAGGGGAATTCACGAAACATCGCCAGTCTGAGGAATGACCAATAATTTGTCCAGCACTAGCATAATATGCCAGGCACAAATTTAAGTACAACAACTTTGATTTGGCATACTCTGTACCAGATTATCACAATAAATGGGCAGACTGCCATAATCACATGTCTGCTTATTTATTTTGTGTGCTTATGCCAAGAGGCTCCCACAAAAAGGGGCATAGGGGGCCCCACAAAAAAGGGCATCCACAAAATGTCTTTTCATAGTTTTTGTATACTGCGTGGCCTGGCGACTGGTGTCCCATTAGAATTTTAATTGAAGTAACTTCTGGGGGCCCCAAATTATTTTGTGCCCAGGCCCCCCACAGTTGTTAATCCAGCCCTGGCATTTTCTGTGTTCAGGCATAGTGAAACTAGTCCTTGAATATTACTGTTCATTCGTTGCCCTCATTTCACAGTCATTGGTCTTAGTGTACACATTTTAATTATGGCCTCACACAGTTCACTAAACCGGAGCTAAAATCGCCTGAAAACTGCACCCTTCTTCAAGTTCTCCAAAAAACTGCTTTGGTAAGCTGATGTCAATAATTATGAAGTTACTGTGCCAAATTCGGGTGGAGAAAGTCATTATTTGACGATTAGAGAGATCCCGCGCCACTTTCGCACTGAACTGTTTTTACCTAGGCCAACGTGCATGTACTGTGATATGGAGGATACCGGAATGAACAGCATGTTCATGTACTAAGTGAAAAAACGTTACATTTTGCGTAATCGCTGGCATAAACTAGGGATGTTGACATTTAATACCCCATTATATACCAACATGGCATCCAAATCTGACCAACTTGGATTAAATATCGCAAATTCAAAATGGCCGCTAGGAGGGGTCACATGAGGCTAAAATGAAAGCTTGTCTCCAAACGATTGACATGTTCTGAAACACATGAAACCAGAAAGCCAAAAGGCTTAGTGATTCCTTGACTCTATACCTGTGACTTTTGACCTCACACCTGTAGCAGGGTTCATCAACTCAAGACCTCTGCTTCACAGTGAAAATGATAATGGGCTCATACTTTCGATGAGGAGCTACACACCAAATTACATCTGAGTATTATGAAGACGAACTAATCCTCTAGTGACCCCAGATGACCTCTGACTGGACTCCAAAACAATTCAGGTTCATGTACCCACCACGGGGAACATACCTACCAAGTATGAGCTTCGATCAATTCAGGTGGAGTGGACTTACCGGTATCAAGTTTACAAGCCAAAATTGATTGAAATATCAAACTATAACATTTTTCCACAAAATGACACCCCAACTGGCCCAAAATCAATAGGCTTCCTGTACTCCCCATGAGAAAGCTACACACCAAATTTCAGCTTGATCAGGCTGAGCATTCTGGACTTATCGTGTTTACAAGCCAAAATTCATCGGAATATCGAATTTTCACAATTTCCCAATTTTTTCCCAAAAATGACCCCCCATCTGCCCCAAAATCAATAGGCTTCCTGTACTCCTCATGAGAAAGCTACACACCAAATTTCGACTTGATCAGGCTGAGCATTCTGGACTTATCGTGTTTACAAGCCAGGCGTCACATACACACATACATACATACACACATACACACACACACACATACACACACACACACACACTGTCATGACTGCATAGATTCCTTAAGACTTCGTCAAGGAATCAAAAACATGTTCGTCGAAAAATCCAAAATGTCCACCAATTTGACATCGGATGGCGAAAATCGTTGCCCAAGTGTACCAAGTTTAATGCAGATTGGACGAACTTGACAAATTTTTGCATAAGTTATGCTAATTAGGCTAGCACTTTGACCTTCAAAATTACCACCATTGTTTTCATCACTAAATGTAGACCCAACGTTGCCCCCATCTGCAGACTTTCATTCAAGTCCATCAAACTTTTTGTTACTCAATTCCCGTGACCTTGGAATGACCACCATTTTCTTCAGAGCAAAAGTTGTCCTCATATACCAAGTTTCTTTGAAATTGGACAAACTTGATAAAATTATGCAATTGCAAACGAGCATTGAAGGATTCAAACTCACAACCTTGATGATATCTTCAGTCTGAAGCTGTAACCACTAAACTATTCTTCTAATTAGATACGCATACACACACACAGACAAACACACGAACACACACGCATACGCGCGCACACACACACAACAAAGTGATCACCAAGTCTCCCACTGAACAAGTTCAGGCGAGACAAATGTTGTTTTACATATTGAAACATTCATGGATTACCTTTTACATTCTTGCCTTTCGATCTGCCAGCTGCCTCAGAATCTGATCCTGAAGATGAATGTTATGTATAAAAAAATGTTGTGAATGATGCAAAAGTTCCATGACATGAATATGGGTATTCAATAATACTTTTTTACATATTACCCAATTTCTACCAAAAATGACACTTGATCAACACCAAATTTTAGATACTGCCTTACATGTACTGTACCTTCAGTCACCAAAAAACAAGAGCACCAATGGTGCAGTAGCTCATATTGCTTGCAGTCTTAACAAGTTGGACCGAAAACTTGGTTTGATTTCACAATTTGTGCCGCATTGGGCCCAAATGGGAGCGTGGGTTAACAATTCCTGAACATCATAAATGCAGAACTTTTGGATCATCATTATGACCAAACATCATCACTGTGCACCAAAATGTGTGGGAGAAGACGCCTTTTAATACAATTGGCCCTAAATACACAAAATGGGCACTAGAGCCCAGGTTGGACAATGGACCGAAAATTCACGAACACCCCAAAGGTGCGGCTATCTGTGCATGATCATGACCAAACATCAACACTGTACTGTGCAAAAACAATTGTGGGAGAAGAACCATTTGGCATGATTTCACAATGTGGGTCCTTGGGCCCACATTGGACCCAACAGGGACTGAGTCAATGATTCCTGAACAACCCAAAGACACAGTTAATAAATCATCATTATGACCAAACATCCAAATTGTGCACCAAAATTTGTGGGAGAAGCCTTTTCCATAATGAACCCTAAATTCATGAAATGGGCCCTAGGACCCAAGTTGGACCATGGACCGAAAATTCATGAACACCCCAAAGGTGCGGCTATTTGTGCATGATCATGACTAAACATCAACACTGTGCAAAAACAATTGTGGGAGAAGAAGCATTTTTACTTAATTTCACAATTTGGGATCTTGGGCCCACATTTGGCCCTAGTGGGAGCATGCGTGAACAATTCCTGAACACTATAAAGGCACAGCTATTGCATCATCATTAACATCATCATCATCATCATCAAACATGAGATCTGTGCACAAAAAATTGTGGGAGAAAAATGATTTTCCATATAATGGACCCTAAATTCATAAAATGGGCCCTAGGGCCCATGAACTTCTTGGACAACCCAAAGGTAGGACTGTTGGAGCATCATCATGACCAAACATCAGCACTGTGCCACAAAATTTGTGGGAGAAGAAGCATTTGGCGTGATTTCACAGTTTGGGCCCTTGGCCCACATTGGGCCCAAGTGGGACAGTGAGTCAACAATTCCCGAACACCCCGAAGGCACAGCTATTGAATGATCATTATGACCAAACAACAGTACTGTGAAACAAAATTTGTGGGAGAAGAAGCATTTTCCTCATAATGGGCCCAAAATTCATAAAATAGGCCCCAGGGCCCAAGTGGGACCTTGGACCGAAAATTCCTAAACCTGTAAGAGTATTATCAATTTGACTAATTGTGGACGGAGTGATAGATCTAGATAGAGTGAGTGAGTGAGTGATAGAGTGATAGAAAGCACGATGGCAATAGCTCATGCAATTTTCATGATCTTCCATTCAGTGATGTTCAGTGATGTTACTGACTTTTGAGATCATTCCATGTTCAGTATTCTTTTGGAGGAAATGTATCTTTGATCTCTAACCACTGAACAACCCTGTATGTACCATTGGACAATGATACATACATCTGACCAACTATCCAGATCATCCAATTTAACCTGTGGGAGGAGCATTCCATTCATTTGCCCTCGACCTGATATCGCTGACCACCCCATAGGACCAGTACTTCGACCAAGTCATAATCACCAAAATGGCCGCCAACTTTACCTCAGATGACAGAAACCTTTAGAGATCACATCCACCAAGTTTTGTTCCAATCCGACAAATTTGAACAAGAGCACCAATGGTGCAGTAGCTCATACTGCTTGTAGACTGAACATTTGGGATGATGTACAACAAGAGTGTCAGTGGCACAATAGCTCACATCACATAACTGGTATTTTATCAAGTGGACAGTGGCTGCATGGTTGCAAAACAAACAAAATCTCAGACAACCCCAATATGGCCTTGATCTCAGTTCCTGAAGACCTCATGTACAATGATGATATTAAACAGCTGAACATTTTTCATAATTTCATTTTTTGAGCTGTTGGGTCCAATGCTTGACCCTGGGCAGATCATTTCCAAAACATGCCATGTAAGTTTCAAGAAAATAAACTAGGCCCAAAGCTTGTGAGAGGTGGCACTGGCTGACAATTTTGGTGGGAGAAGCTTTTTGGTATGATCTCACATTCGGACCCACATTAGGCCCAGGCGGGTCCATGGGATGAAAGTTTGTGAACACTCCAAAGGCACAGCTATTGGATCACCATTATGACCAGACATGAGAACCTGCACCAAATGTTGAGGCATGTTCCACATAATGGACACTAAATTCATTGAATGGGCTGAAAATTCCTGAACGCCACAAAGGTAGGGACATAAGTTTTCCATTTTCTACTTTTAGAAAACGGAAAATGCCATTTTCCTTGTGTAAAAAGTAAATGGAAGAAATCTGTAAATGCCTGAAGAAAACAGATTTGGGCATTTTAGAAAATGGAGAACTTATGTCTCTACACAAAGGCACAGCTCCTTGTGCAAGATCAACACCATACATCATCACTGTGCAACAATAGTTGTGATAGAAGTCGACAAGCCTTTGGCATGATTTCACACTTTGGGCCCAAGTTAGACTGTGTGCCAACAATTCCTGAACACCCCAAAGGCACACCTATTATATCATCATTATGACCAGACATCAGCACTGTGCACCCAAATTTGTAGGAGAAGACACATTTTTCAAATAATCCACCCTAAATTTGTAAAATGGACCCTCGGGCCCAAGCTGGACCTTGGACCGAAAATTCATAAACAGCCCAGAGGTACAGCTAATAATGCATGATCATGACCAAACTTCAGCACTGTGCAAAAACAATTGTGGTATAAGAAGCGTTTTGCTTGATTTCACAATTTGGGCCCTCGGGCCTGCATTGCTTACAGTATGAGCTAAAAATTGTGCAATATTCCAAAATTGCCGCAAATGTGACCTCAGATGACCTTGAAATTGCATGAACTGTTGTCAGGACCCTTTGTAGATCACATCCACAACATTCATATATGTGCCTAGTTAAAAGTGAATTGCTTGTCATTTGCAGCCACGAGACATTATGCGGCAGTGACGCCAAAAACACATCCCTGAATCCTTACAGCGTCCCGGGACTTAATTACAATATTCTAGATGACCTCCCAAACACATCATTGGTCAAAAATTACCTACTTTCTGCACCTTTACTAGAAGAAACAGATATACCATTCCAACAAAATAGCTGGCAATAACATGTTAGATGACCTTTCCATGTTTGAACAGAAGCACCCAAATTGATGGAATTGGCACATATGCTAAGGTGAATTTAAATGAGTTATACTGTCACCTAAATGAGGCAGAAAAAAACAAATTGTGACACTCTGCTTACCTGATGAAGTGTGCTGTCTCTTCCTCGAAACCACTTCAGAAACAACTGAAATGAAGCATCGGGTAATGAATAACCAGAAATATTATCCTGATATATTAAATTTAGAAGGTCTGTTTGCACCTCACGCAAACAAAACTTGCTGCCGAGTAACAGCTAAACAGGGAGGACCTAACGCCATCTTCTATTTTCGTCAATAGCATGATAACAGAAGATGTCCACACAGGGGGGGGGGGTTGTAGTTCAGGTTTAATGCCATTATTGACATAAGGGTTACATTTCCTTTAGTTCAAGCAGCTTTGCTGCACATGCAAAACTGTGGCCTCGTGAACTCTTCCCCAGACAAGACCCCCCACAGACCATGGAGGTACTAAGGGAGAAATACCTTCATATGGTCAGACAAATTAAATTGTGACCAATTTCTGAACTACTATACATGGATCCAATGTTTAGTTAGGCGTGGGAAACGTATGACTATACAGTATTCCGCTTCTCGTCGCGTGGCGGCGATATTAACAATGGCCCGTTCTCGCCGAGGCGCAAAGCGCCAGCAGCGGATGGCTAGTACATGGCCGTTATCAGTCGTCCGCGCCGCTTATTGTAACTTGAATCTGACATTGTTCCATGATAATCGCCGGCGGAACGCGGCGGTTTATGGGAGAGAAAACATTGTGGCATGCCGATGATGTCCCATGATTTAATACAGATCTCGGCCTGGACTGTAGGAATGAAAGTTCGGGTACTTTTTACAGGAGCGTGAGAGAGCTAACGCCTAAAGTTTTTGGCAGCAGCGGCAAGCCCAAAACCATAATATCCCACTGGACGTTACAGCGACCCATGGATATAATCAAAATTTTACAACTCCACCATGTTTGACAAGAATTAAACAAAAATACCACTAAAACCAATAAGGGTTCTGTAGTCATCATGAGAACGATACATAAAATTTGAGCTTCACCAGACTTCGCTTGATTAAAAGGAATATTATGACAATACATTTTGTACTCTGCGTCCACATAATGTTACTCAATTGAAAGTGAACATGAGCAAAGTATGGGCTAGAATCATTGTGCAGTAAATTTGTTAGGGCTTGTGACACTGCACACACATGTAATAGTCCTGCGACCTGCGGTCAGCTGAGAGGCAAAATTTCAACTGGAAACCTGATTCATTGACACTGAGATAGACAGGGCAACAATCATCCTGCAACATTAGTGATAGGAAGAGAACAACAACACCTGGTATTTTTGGCTTGAATAAGTGGCAACTTTGGTCAGCACCTTGTGATTATCCCATGTGAGTAAATTAGCATTGTGCTCACATTGAATCTTTCGAGCATTCGTCAGACATGAACCTACAGTAATTTCACAGCCCTAACCATCAACAGTGTATGTTACTTTTTCATGAAAACGTGATATGAGCAAGTGATCATTACCTTGTCCTGCCCCTTTCTCCTTCGTCACACTTGCATCACTGTCCTGAAAAAGCATAAAAAAGAAATTGATCGTAAGAATGAAATACTGTATGGGATATGAATAAAGATCACATGAATCCCTTTGATCCGTATATGAAGGCACAATCCCCAAACTAAATTTCAGTCAATGGGACAGTGAGAATGAGACAGGATCATCATAACTTTAGGGAGAAAAGAAAGATCAGCTAAGTGCAAAGGCAATGCCAAATTTGCTTGCTAAAAACATTGTCAATAGGAAAGGAAAACCTGGTTTATACAGGTGGTGGGGGCGGGGTTAGTTGGAATGGCAGGGAATGGCAGTGCTCAGTGTAATCAGGGAACTGCTACTCGGAAGGAATGACAACTCCCTGTCTCCCCCATTTGAAGCTACTTGCATCCCGACAAGGCCATAACAATTATATAATGTAGTCGCCTCTGTGCCCATTTCTGTCAAATATCCTGCCGTCTGCCCCAGCCAATCACGAACTCGAACTCGGCTATTCACGGACAGCGCTCGGATGCCGATTCGTAGAGACCTGCTGTGAACCCAGGACAATTTCCCTCCATTGCTATACTGGCCTGCCCACTGTAGGTGTGTTGAGCCGCCTTGGCTCCCGCAGTCTAGCTCAACCTATTTTTGGTGACTGTTCATCTTGCGATAGGCCTAAACTGAAATTTAAACATACAGTGTAGACGTTTCCTTTCAATTTCATCTATACCGCCTGATCGATAGGCAAAGCACTGTTTTTCATGTGGAAAAGACCATACATTGGCCTACAGTATATTGCGAAATGTCATAGCAACCCATTGTGTTCTGATTATTTATTATTCTTTGTAACTTACTCACAAAATAGTCTAGATTATATGTTGTCTTTTGGTGGATAGTTCTAGATCTTGCTTCATTCATCTAACACATTGCCAACCTGATGTTGGACTGAACGATTATGTTTCTATGAATTGTTCTGTTTTGATGAAGTTTGGACAAAGAGGCAAAACCGCGAAGAAATTAGAAAACACATTATTCTTAACACAACTCATAATTCATTCATTCAATATATCATATTGCATAATTGGTACCAATAACGGAAAGATGAATAATTGCTTATTTGTATTCACACCAAATCTGCTCCTCTGTACTTTCTGAGCTGTTGCCCCTGCAGCGGAAACTCGCTATAGTCTGCATCTGACTCTACTCAGCTTTACATTGTAAGAACCACTACAAACTCTATGTAATGCTGTACTGAAGAATTATAATATCCATGTTTTTCTTATATATTTAAGTGATGATCACCTGGCACAGGTCCTTGCTGTTGCTCTCATGAACGTCTGCATCAGCCGTAGATGCTGAAATGAAATTGCAGAGCATGAGAGACAGGGAGTTAGTATCATCGCAGGTTTTCGGATATACCTGTATACAAGGGCAAGACGGTCATCTCCTGTTTCATCTCGTAGCAAGATGAGTAGTTTTTTTTTAGTAGAGTGGTTCAAGCACTCTGTAGGCAAAGTAAAATTTCATTTTCTGTGTGATCAGTGACTTTCATGTTTCTTTTGTTCTTACAGCATTTAATCAGGGGACGATGCTCGGTGGGGTTTCTTATAGTGTAGCAAACTTGGTGTACTAATGTTGTGAACTTCGATTAGTGATTATTCTATATTATTATAGGGAGCACAGCTAGGGAGCTGGCCTAAGGGGATTGAACAAACCAGTACCCTCCATCTAGCCTATCAGAGTGAGAAAGTATGAGGTAGTTGCTGGGGGCTTAAATGAGCATGTAGGAAGAACATGGGATGGGTGTGGGCTTGTCCATAGGATTTGGTTCCAGGACCGAACCCAGAAGGAGAAAGGAACCTATAATTTTGTGAGTCTGTGAGCACTGAGCAGGGCACTAAGATTTCAAGAAGAGGGGTAGCAAATTAGTCACCCAGCCAGGAAATTTGCGTCAGCAAAATGCTGCAGATACTGAAATAGTGCATTAATGTACGCACACAGGCCAATGCCGTAACACTGCAGTGTGCAGCTAAATGGCGGTCTGCCACCAAAACACCCGAATTGATTATAGTCTGATCGGACGTGCCAATTGGAAATCGGCATGGAGGTAAGGGCATGGAGGTAATAAGATGGTGAAGAGTTTGCTACGCACACAGTACAGTATATATATAGGATTGTAGAGTGTGACCTGTCTATCAACATAGGTTTTTGAAAAGTATCCACAAATCTGGTTTATGCACTTGAGGAAAATTGATTTGGTAGTTTTTACTCAGATTGTTTCTTCCAAATCTCTAGCAATGAATGGAGTGTAGAAACCAATACACACCCTGGTTGTGAAAAATGCAAGGGAAATAAGTGTGAACAGCAAAATGGAACAGCTTAAAAGAAAGGCATATTGAATGGGCAAATATGGGTGGCATAGAAATAATAATGATAAGACTAACACTGTATTTAGTGCACAAATTCAGCAAACAGAGCCTGCTTATTAACAGCTCATAATTATCGAGCAGACCACTCCCCATGAAAGAGAAGAGAAAAATGTTCAATCGGTTAAAATGACAACAAAAATTCTGAGGTATTTTTAGTTCATTTTATTCATGCTGCTTTCAGCACGAGAAATGCAGAAAACACAATTTTCGAACGATCACCTCAGCATATCGTTCTAGTCTTTCCTATGGGTTAATAATTGCCAGAATGACTGGCTCCCTCGTGGTTGTCGATCTGGCACCCGCCTTATTGTTGAAGAGTGATAATATAAGACACGAGCACCAATGGTGCAGTAGCTCATACTGGAGTATTCATTTTGCACGATTTCATATGATGGGCCCTATAAAAGGCCCTAAGGTCCTGGACCAAAAATTCTTGAACACCAATAATATTGATGGGAACATCATCACAGCTGAACATCAGCACTGCATGTATACCAACATTGGTAGGATGAGAAGCCTTTAATATGATTTCCATTATGGGCCCCAGGGCCGACAATGGGCCCTGGGCAACAAATTCCTGAACACCCCCAAAGGCACAGCTATTGGATCACACGCACACATGTTAACTGCATAAATCCCCTGACTAATGCACTTGTCAATTGTAATCACCGCCCCTCTGGACCCAGGGACTTTGCGGGAAAAAGTCAAAAAAGTTAGCCAGGGCTTGCAAGGCACTTTGCGGAGCCGAGCCGAGTTTAGTGGGGGTTTAGCAGGGACTTAGGGGAGGGAGGGGAGGGGTTCACACTGTTGCCCGCCCACCGTAGCCGGGGATTTAGCAGGGGTTTAGCGAGCTTTTCACCAGAATAATGCCCCGCTATGCCGTGGTTTAGTGGTAGATGTGCACAAAAATGTTGCCCCGCAGTGCTGGGACTTTAGCAAGGGTGTGCGAATTTCAATTTGCAAATCCCCGCAAGAGTCCCCGCTATCTCCGGTGGAGGTGATTACAATTGACAAACTTGTGCATAATGTCAAGGAATCAAAGAAGAGCAGAATGGAATCGAAAGAAGAGCATGGAGCAATTGTAGTAATTGGTTGAAGTGGTGTTAGGGAGAATGCAATGACAATGCACACTCTGCATTCTAATTTGTATAGCAGAAGTACATATGAAGGGTTCAAGCACAAAAGCCGACAATCACAATCTTGGTTGAAATAAATGCATACCACTAGATAGAAGAGAGTGCAATTTTTCCATTGAGCATACATGTATATCGCGAAACGACGGTTCAAGTGTAAAATCTCACTTCAAATGTATTTTTTGTTGCAAAAGCCAACAAACACCATCATTTCTTATCAAAAGCTGACATATCCTATTGCCCAATAAGGATGTCTACATTTCCAATTTTCCATCCATTACGTCACTGAACATGGCTGTGCCCTAACAATACTGGTTACTGTGAGTCTGGTGGCCTTCTGTGTTAACGGGCACCAACAGGCCTAGGCGACAGAAAGTTGGCAGGACTGCACCTCAGGCTTGTAGCCGTAACAAGAAATTTTCAGCGTTGTACTTGAGGGCAGGGGAGCCATGGAGTAGCAAACAGGCACCACCCACCTTAATTTGGTTGTGCCTGTTGACACCAGGACTGTTGCAATTTTGGAACTGATCACCGTATAAATACAATCTAAGCTCAGCCTACATTTTGAAAAGAGCATATCCCGAGGAGGTGCAACCCAATGCTACTCTTTTCCTTACTGGCATTTGGGGAGGGGGCACAGCCCGCACAGGGCATGTAGGCCTAACCTCATTTTATACCAGTTAGTGATGGAGGCTACATCGAAATAGGCCTGATATTTTTTTCCTTCACATGACCAAATTTCCCTGCAGAGAATGGCGATTGTAGACCAAGTTTTTTGGGAGGGCTTGGCGGCAGGTACGGTTCTAGAGTGGTTTGGGGGCTACAGGGCATAGAGGGTACAATTTAGTGTATAAATTTGGTATATTTTGGGGGGTATGTGAAATTGGATTACTCTAGGCACAAGGGTTGAAAATATTATAAAGGATAATGATCACACCCACCACAAGCATGCGTTACAGAAAGCCTTGATTTTCTCACATGTGGTCAAAATGGAGTTGTTGGAATTTGCGCTCGAACTCTTCATATGTTGAACAGCAATGAAATAGACAGACCGATGTTACATGAAATAGCAGCACAAAAAAGCTCAAATCGCGGCCGCAGTGTTAACTGGAAACTGTGGAGAGTCAAGAACTGAACTGTCAAAAATTGAGGAACACTTTTTAATCTTTGCTGAAAGAAAGGAAATTGAATTTGAGGTTGCTTGTCAGCAAATAATGTTTGAGGTGTACCTGTTGATTTTCCTGGCTTCGCAGAACCACGGTCGATGTTGCTGAGGGGACGTCCCACCTTGAGGATCTCCATAAGTGCCAGCGGTGCCTGGTAGATGTCTGCGTTCATGTCTCCCGAGTGCCCCATGTGGTCATAAAAAAAACGTCTTTCGGACTCTGGAATGTCCATGATTGCAAACAGGGTGCTGACCCTGTGCCTGTTTTTCGTTGCCGTTAGTAGTGCTGGCTTCTCAAGACTGACTTTCTGACACACTCGGTGAAATGCGTGCCATCCAGAGACGTGTGTCTCAGATCCTTGTGAGCTAGGGAACAGGTAGGCATTCGTACTGACAATACCTGCAAGTGACCTCGTTTCTTCGTCTGTCAGTTTCCTGAGGGAGCTGATGGTATCTTCTGGTAGCAGTACAGGGACCAGATGTTTATTGCCTTTACCGGTTTGGTAAGCCACTTTTGTGTTGGTAGCGAAATACCGGTCCAGCGGGTCTTCAAGTTGCTCGATTGATTCTCGTGTGACCCAGGCACTCTTTTCTGCATCAGTCCAATCTGTTACTCTCAATCTGCATGGCTCTCCCCCTCTCCTTGCATTGAACAGTGTGAGACGCGCAACAAGGAGATCCCGCAGCTCTATGTATACATGGCTGTCAAACACTCCAAATTGGTCTGCCATCAAAGCCTCCATACGGCGGATGATGTATCTCCTGACCTTCTGGACATCTCTTTCTAGCGGTAAGTCTTCCGGTCTTCTTAGTTTCTCGTTCCTCGCTTTTTGGGCGGCGTAGGCAGCGTCTCCGAAGAGAGAGTCATTGTTTAGTTCAAAGACATGTAGAAACTTGTCTATTTCTTCAGCCTTCTCATCAGCATCCTCCACAAGGTATGTGCCTTTCAGGTACTTACAAGCCTTCTTTATGAGGTAGAACAAGCCTGTTTTTAGGCCATGCTTCAACTCCTCAAGGCTCTTACCATCGCCTGTCAAGGTACAACAATGGATGGCTTGCTCCAGGTGTTTGAAGTTGTTCCTACGGAACATATCTGCCGCTGTCGCCCCTGTTGGGTCCGACACAATTGGACCAAGCTCCTCTTGTTGGGAGATGAAGGCTTCATATAGTGAGCCTAATCTCCGCATGGATGTCATGACCATTTTACGAACTTCCTGTTTTTTGTCCTGTTTCAGTCGGTTTTTCATCCAAAGCCTTTTCCCCACCACTATAATGCAGGGATCCTTCTTACAGGTAGTGCCGATTGTGTCGTCTCTCATCTTACCAAGGATTTCCGAAACGAATCCATCTGTATTCTCATCGATTCTGGAGAGGACTGATAAGGGGAGACACACATTTATTTGGCTTGACTCTGCAAGACACCTCTTCCTATGCCTGGACAAGAATCTAGAATGGTAGAAGCCATTGCAATTGCCACACATGACAAGCCTGGAAGCCGTCCTGGGCTTTCGTTCTTGTTGGAAGACTGGGTTGTTCTGATGTGTTTGTTGTTTGTTTTCATTCAGGATTCCTTTCTTCTTCATCCTTGAGAAGGCATCTAGTCGTTCCTCCTCTGGAGCAGCTACAGCCTCTGACACCTCTTGAACATCTTTGTGTTTTAGAGTGATGTGTCTCGTTAGTCTACTCTGGAATATCCCACAGAATGGGCAGGGTCTTCTAGGTCTGGTGTATTTTGTAGTGCTAGTGACTTCATTGTTGTTTTCCTGAGGTTCAACACATTTTGTCATAGATTTACTTGATTTGATTGTGACTTCAGTGTTGCTTCCTGTTCCAGGTGTACTTGAACTTGAAGTGATGGTGACTTCAGAGCTGTTTCCGTTCGCTTTGTGCACTGGAATTTCATAGCTCCTCTCAGATCCAGAATCACCAGAGTCATCGTCACTTGATCCACTTAGGCGGTAGTCTGGGTCAGCTGCATCATCAGAATCACGACTGTCCGAGATGTACTCTTCCACCCTACGCTCCTCTCCTTGTGGACTGGAACATCTCCCACCTGTCATCCCTAGTATCGAGTGACTTTCAGTGATCTCTCCCTGTAATGGTTGGTTGGAATAGTCTTCGTCGAGGTCAATCTCGGGTGGACGTGCGCTTCTATATCCCATGTTGGTCAGTGCAACAGGGTCTTGGCAAAGAGGGTGTTGTGAGTGACGGTCCTCATGGGGTATGCCTTGAATCACACCGTCAGTGATTTTCTGCAGCATTATTATGGCTTGCAAATTCTCTGACTGTGCTGACTTTGTGGACAGCTTCGCCGTGGCCTGGGATTCATCTGACTGTGCTGATGCGGGGCGACTGCCATCAGTGATCACTTCTCCCTGTAGTGATTGGTTGGAATGGCCAGAGTTGTCCAGGTCAACCTCGGGTATATCAGGTGCAACAGCCTGGCAAAGAGTGCCTTGAGAGTGACAGTCCGAATGTATGCCTTCAATCAAACTATCATACGTTGTGGTCGTGGACAGCTTCGCTGTGGCCTGGGATTCATCTGGCTGTGCTGATGCGGGGTGACTGCCATCAGTGATCACTTCTCCCTGTAGTGATTGGTTGGAATGGCCAGAGTTGTCCAGGTCAACCTCGGGTATA
>JAUOBX010629065.1:0-15905 GCA_032360705.1 Eupentacta quinquesemita | reverse complement strand
GTGGACAGCTTCGCTGTGGCCTGGGATTCATCTGGCTGTGCTGATGCGGGGTGACTGCCATCAGTGATCACTTCTCCTTGTAGTGATTGGTTGGAATGGCCTTTGTTAATCTTGGGTGCATCTGATGCTGGCATGCTGGCAGGTGCAACGGACTGGCAAGGAGGACCCAGTGACTGACACTCCACATTATGCATGCCTTGATTCGAGTCCTCAGACATTTTGGACAGTAGGCCTACTTCTGTGGCTCGAGAGTCTGCTGATTGTGCTAATTGAGGGTTACTACCATCAGTGACCATTTTTGCTTGAACTGGGTTGCATTTTCCTTCTTTCTTATTCCGCCAGGGTAGGCCTGGCACCCCATAGTCATATCTGAGTTCATCTCCACAAAATATGTCTCGCTTGGCAAACAAGCATAGATGTTCTTTTCCATCTACGTTCACCGATTTCATCATACAGTTTGCTTTATTTGGCCTCACGTCATTGACCATCCTCCCTTTCCCCTTCGAAAAAGTTGCATCGATACTGTAAATGAACAAAGAAGACAGGAACACTAACATAAGAAACAGTTCCTTGAAGGGGGAACCCCAAGCAAGGAACAGGTTTCTATACTGAAACAAGAGCAGCATTGATGCATTAGCTCATACTATATGTTTGGGCAGAGTGGGGCATTCGGCCAAGAATTCTTGAGACTTAAACACCCCAAAAGGTCGGACTATTCACTATTGGGATACCATCATTACCAGACATCAGCAATGTGTACTGAAGTTGAAGGGAGCAAAAGCATTTTATGTGATTTGACACACTGGATGAGCATTTAATAGGGGGACCTTGGGCCAAATATTCCTAAACACCCCCAAATGCACAGCTACAGTATCAGCAATGCGCACCCTAATTTGTAGTCCTGAAAAACATCTGACCATGATTTCACACAATGGGCCAAAGCACAACCAAAAACACCCCAAAGGACAGCTATTGAACAACCATTATGACGAAACATCAGCAATATGCACTAAAATTTCCAAGAGAAGCAGTTTTTTCACATAAAGGGTCACAATTCATAAATAGTCCCTAGAGCCTAAGTGAGATATTTAGGTCAACAATTCAACAATGTACAAATCAACTTACAGAGTCATAACTCTAATGGTTAGGGCGATATCTATTTAGGTCAATCAAATATTTGACCTCAAATGACCTCGGTTGACCTCAAATTGACCTCTACTTTTTATGACTCAATATTGACTATGGGTCCGTTCACACGAAGGCGCCCAAATTGGCATAATTGGCCTTTGCAGTGATACTGCAAAATAGTAGTAGGCCTGGGAAATCCAAATAGCATACCACAGTACAGAACCCACCTAGCTCTATCTACTGTAGCATAGGCATTTCTCTGAGATGAGTGTGCAAGGTGCCCCAGGTCCTGGAAAGCCGAAAAGTTTCAGAAATTCATTATTTGCCGACCTTACCATCCTCAGCTAGAAAATCAGAGAACTATCAGTTTTGACATGATGGAACCTTGTGGCAGCCATGTTCCTACCATATTTCAGGAAATTCCACAAACCCAATACGCAAATAATGGGCCAAACCCATCCCTGTTTCGGACATCACTTTTTCCGTCCACTTTTCTATGCATTATTGTTGATGTCCTAGTTCCCAAAATAATACCCATGGGTAAATAACTATATTCATCAACACTCAGAGGGAGCTGGTAAATGGAAAATATATAACACTTGAATCATTCGGACATGACTTCAATTTACAGCGAGGTTGACCGTCATGGAATTTTTTTCCGTCCACTTTTTGGTGATGTCCGAAACATCACTTGTAATGCTGCCCATGGAGGATACTCGAAGATATGTACAATCCTTACTTTCATAATTGAAGTGTCTATCTACCTTACTAATGTAATAAGTATGGCATAGATAGTAACATCCGTTTAGATTTTATGGCATCAAATATTTTTCCGTCCATGTGTGTGATGTCCGGAACACTGGTGATGTCCGAAACGAAAAAATCACATTTGTTTCTGATAACTTCCAGAAGGAGAATACAATCAGCAGACATATCATACCAGGAAACAAGGACTACATTACCTTCATATAGGTCTACAACTAACTGGCTTTGATCAACCCCATCAACAGTTCAGGTTGATTGACTGCCCATGAACCGTTTCGGACATCACCCCCGTGTTTCGGAAATCACTCTCTGTGCATCTAGTGCACACTAAATGTTTGTGAACATTGCAATAATATCCCAAATGTAAACTATAACATGGAATTCATTCCATTAGGCATTTTGGAAACCTGTGATTTTGGATAAATTTGAAATTTCTGCCCATTAGCCTATTAGGACCCAAAATACACAAAGGTTTCTCCCATTTGTGACCTATATTGTGCAAATAAGTTAGCCTTGATGTACTGCTAAATTAATTAACCCACATTTTCAATTTTCCTAACACTGGAATCAATGTGTGACATTCTCCTATGTGTTATTATTGCTGTACATGTACCATTGCCCCATACATCCTGTACATATTGCTGATACCTCAGTGCTATACACCCATGTAGTATGTTTCGGACATCACCATACCTTAGGGAGACTGTTTAATGACATTTAAAATAATATTGATATAGGTTTAAACTACCTGATTAGTTGTTTCTGATGTAAAATGGTATGATGCACATTATCCATGACAAACAAAAACCCAATCTGGCAGATTTTGCTCAATAGCCAAAGTCCTACAAGTCTAGCTGATTAGAGTGATGTCCGAAACTTGCTGCACTGGCAGCTAGTTAGCAAGGTAACAGTGCAAAAAATAGCTCAAATTACATTTCTCTGCTATTTTTGAGTTAATTTCCAATTATCAGTAACAGTAAATTCCACATTTCCCATTGCATGGTTGACAAACTGACGTTTGCCTTGTTATATATCATGAAAATGGTGATGTCCGAAACAGCCTATACTACACAGTACACACACACGAACTCATTCGCTATCTTCACAAGAATGGGGCGCCCGCCGCCCGCGTGCCAAGCCCGCGGAATAATTGATTTGGTGATATTTTGGTCACAGTATTCGTTCGAATAATCAGGGAACTACATGGTAATTTGATACATACCCAAAATACAAAGCTGACAGCTCTTTCGCAGCGCAGGTTTCGCCGAAAGGTTTCGCGATGAACATTCGCTATCGTAGGCCTATGTGTACAGTCAAGCAGACACTCCGTTGTGTATGCAAAGTGTTCGAGAATTTGAACTCCAGAAATTCACAAGATTTTCGCTTTTTGTTTTTGTGCACAACTCGCTATCAGTCAAGGTCTCTAGTATGCCAAATACCGGTAATACTTTTCCATAATTGGAAAGCGGCTTTAGAATATGTACGGGTACGAATTAATTTCGAACAGCGGTTTATAACTCGCGTTCGTACACGTTCCGTACGTATTACTGTTGTGCTGATGGTACAGCGCTGGATTTTGTCACAGCTGACCTAAACCGGAACTGAGCCGCGCGCATGCGCAGGTGCTATCTCTGACATAGCCTATTCTCATTATGTTGTGGTGACACAAGTTTTTGACACTTTGACCCCTAGTCCTAGTGGTCTCAAGTAACCTTGAAGCACAATGTAATGTGGCAGACGCATCTGACCGCCTTAGGCCCTACCTACAAATGTGGGATCCATAGACCTTGTTATTACATGTATACATGTAGATATCGCATATAATATGTGACAAACCTTACAATTTTGCTTTAATTATGCTAATTAGGTGATCTGATTAGCATCACATTACCTTTGAATTACCACTGTCCTCCTCAGCATTAAAAGCGGAAGTTCAGTCAGATTCAATTCCTCTCAGGGATTGACATGTTGTAAAGAATTAATATTTTAGAGCAATAGCACTTTGTCTCCATAGGATGTTTGGCTATGAAGTTATAAAATGCCTTTTCAACTTTTTATTTAATAGGGGCATAGTAGCATCACCTGTATTTTGATGATACCTTACGTCATAGATATTTCTCATGTTTTGGCGCATTTATCCAATCACTACGTCATTAGGCACAAATAATTTGTATACAAATTTGGATATTCACTCAAAATATATTGATTCAAACAATAGGATGTTTGTTTTGACAATCTTCAATTTTCGGGTATGATGTAGGCCTATGATGATCAGTATGGGCTTCGACCCCAGAAACAAAAAGGTGAAAGACTCACCACTTCTTGCCATGGAAAAATAGGAAGCTGCCATGACAGTCAGGATAGTCATCTTCCCTCTTCTCCCCTTCTTCCTTTGTAATAGCTTCTCCTGTATACTCGACTAGGAATGAACCTCTTTTAAATTCTGTTGTCGCAAAGACTCCCGACCCTGTAGGGGAAGGAGAATTTTCACTATTCATTACATTGGATCTGGAACAAAAATCCTGCTGAATACTTGAAGTGTAGGCCTATCGTGTTTACAAGGATTTTCGAAAAATTCCAAAAAATCCAAGTTTTGACCCAAAAATTGCTTGGACCTGCCCCCGGAACAATAGGGTTCTTGTACTAGTCATGATATGCAATGTTTCAACTTGATCCGACAAGCAGTCTGGACTTATCGTGTTTACAAGGATTTTTTACCAAAAATATCGTTTTTCACAAAGATGAAGTTTTTACCCAAACATTGCTTGGACCTGCCTCCATATAAATAGGGTTCCTGTATATAGTCATGACAAACACACATACAAAATTTTAGCTTGATCCAAGCAGCCAAATTGGACTTATCGTGTTTACAAGGATTTTCAGAAAATATCGAAAAATCTTAAGTTTTTACCCAAAAATAGCTTGGACCTGCCCCAAAAACAATAGGGTTCTTGTACAAGTCATGATAAACACAATGTTAGCTTGATCCAAGCAGCCAAATTGGACTTATCGTGTTTACAAGGATTTTCGGAAAATTGTGAAAAATAAGTGAAAATCCTAAGTTTTCACCCAAAAATAGCTTGGACCTGCCCCAAAAACAATAGGCTTCTTGTACTAGTCATGATAAACACACATTTCGGTAAGTCAAGGAATAAAAAATTCCAATAGGCCAATTTCACTTTTGATGTTAAAAATACAATTTTTGCCCTATTTTTCAAGCAGAGGTATTAATGTGGCTCCAATCATGGTCATCGGAAGGAGTACCAATAACCCTACCATCATGTTGAATAGTAGTGGTATCGTCCTCAACACCTCCAAGAAATTGGCAACGTTGCAAGTTGCAACTTACCCCTGTTGCAACTTGCCCCGCTCTCCTCTAATCAAATAATCAATCAATCATGGGAGCACATGCCGGGATGGCACTTAGCTGCAACAACCTTCCTCCTCCAAGCACCCGGCCTCCTCCAGGCGATTCCCCAGAACTTACTGGTCAGGGGAATAATTACCTATGAGACTTACCTAACACAATAGCCCGAGTATTTCTAATACTATCGTTTCGTGGCTGAAATCTGACCGAAGGAAAAACCCAACTCGGCAACCCCAGAGGACCCCAGTTATCCTCAGTTGTATTTCAGCCATCACCAAGTAAAGTCTCGTTGCAGTGAATCGACCAAGCCTGGGCCTGGCCCATTCCCCACAAGTCCCTGAGGTCACATACTGTACAGTCATCATGGTATATGTCACCTCTTGGCTCACTAACATTAGGTGTACATAATATCATCATACAGTATGTGGAAACTTACCCAGCAGCATACATATTGTACCAGTACATTCTAGAAAGTAGACATCGGCTGGCGTTAAAACACCAACATATCCCCACATCCTAGAAATTCCAGCACCAAATGTTACCCCCAAATAGCAAGTTTCGGACAAACATATATTATTATCATGGTATATGTCACCTCTTGGCTCACTAACATTAGGTGTAGATAATATCATCATACAGTATGTGGAAACTTACCCAGCAGCATACATATTGTACCAGTACAGTACATTCTAGAACTAGACATCGGCTGGCGTTAAAACACCAACATATCCCCACATCCTAGCAATTCCAGCACCAAATGTTACCCCCAAATAGCAAGTTTCGGACAAACATATATTATTATCATGGCATATGTCGCCTCTTGGCCGACTAACATTAGGTGTACATAATATCATGTGTGGAAACTTACCCAGCAGCATACATATTGTACCAGTACCAAGGGTTGAAATAAGGATTTGTTACCCAGGGGCTACTTTCTAATAAAGTGGCCCCTGGTTCACGGCAATTTCAATGGAACCAGGGGCTATTTTCTCACAACCAGGGGCTATTTTCTCACAACCAGGGGCTAAAAAGTGGAAACCATAAATGTCCAAACAAAGTTATGAAAATGGCATAAAAAGTGCAAATCTAATCTCCAATGACATTAACATAACCTTCATGTTTGTCCAGAACTAATGGAGAACATATCCACCAAGTTTCGTTCAATTCTGATAAAGTTTAAGGGATCGCATAAATTATGCAAAATAGAGGGCAGCATCACTGCAGTGACTCCCGAACTTGAACCCATCCAACCTTTCACTGGGGCCCACATGTGTACCGAATTTCGTTCAATTCGGACAAACTTCCAATTTTTGCGTGAATTAGGCAAAATAGAGGGCAGCATCACTGCAGTGACTCCCGAACTTGAACCCATCCAATATTACACTGGGGTAGACATGTGTACCAAATTTCGTTCAAACTGGACAAACTTTCAATGTTTGCGTAAATTAGGAAAATAGAGGGCAGCATCACTTCAGTGACTCGCAAACTCGAACCCATATCATATTTCACTGGGGAAGACATGTGAACCAAATTTCGTTCAAATCGGACAAACTTTCAATGTTTGCGTAAATTAATGCAAAATAGAGGGCAGCATCACTGCAGTAAACCCCATTCTCGTACTCATCTTAGATATGAGTAGTGGAGACATGTGTACCAATTTTCAGATCAATCAGACTAAGTGTTGAAGAGTTATTGCATTCCCAAATTTCCCAATGAATGATCCCCATATAAATAATGGATCAGTCCGAAAAGCATATCAGCTTAGAGGAGAAAATGTATCTCAATCAATGTATTGGATCATTTGCCATCAGAGCCTAGATGAAAATGAGTAATGTAGTGCTATAAATATATATTAGATATAGGGGCAATAATGCTGCACTATCATTTTGGTGACAAAGGATGAATATTTCTGAGAAATACACCATGGAAACAGTTCACTTTTATTAAAACATCAGTGCAGCTATAGTGTGGAGACTTCCTGTACCAGCTACTTAAAGGTATACTGCATGCAGTATCTGCATGAGGTTTCTCAGTCTGCTAGTACAGCGGACGATCTATGATCAGCGCTTGCCCAGCAAGCCTGAAAGATCGTCACTGCGTAGCCAGCTGTTCAGAGCCAAATGGTGTCGATGTGTCGACTCCAAATGCTCATAACAGTTGGAGCTTTGCAGGCGCTGGTTTGGCAATACAACAGCGCCCGTGACTGCTGTATTTTGGAGGCCACGGGCGCGAATTACGCACTCACGCTAATAGCCCCTGGGCGCCCGCTTATTTCAAGCCTTGACCAGTACAGTACATTCTAGAACTAGACATCGGCTAGCATTAAAACACCAACAGATCCCCACATCCTATTAATTCCAGCACCAAATGTTTTCCCCAAATAGCAAGTTTCGGACAAACATATGTTATTATCATGGTACATGTAGCCTATATGTCACCTCTTGGCTCACTAACATTAGGTGTACATAATATCATCACATGTGGAAACTTACCCAGCAGCATACAGTACATACAGTACTGTACCAGTACATTCTAGAACTAGACATCGGCCAAACGCCAACATCCCCACATCCTAGCAATTCCAGCACCTAATGTTGCCCCCAAATAGCAAGTTTCGGACAAACAAATCGGACAAACTTTATAGCATCGCAAATTCAAAATGGCCACCGGTGAGGAGTCACATGGGCGAAAATAAAAATTAGGATCAAAATGATCGCGATGGTCTGAAACGCATAGATATGCGATAAGAATGTTTCATAAAAACAAATCAAAATAGCCGCCAATTTCACCTTGGATGACCTTGAAATTAGCACCACCTTTTTCGGCACTGAATGTTGTCCCCATATTCCAATTTATGTTCAAATCGAGCAAACTTGGAAAAATTAGTGCAAATTATGCAAATTAGCAGTCCCCAGAGGAGCTAGCATGCCCACATCCGAACTCATCCGAGCTTTTCCTATGCCGAACAAGTCTGTGAAGTTTGAAGTCGATCGGTCAATGTCTCGGAGCGTGAGAGCCAAGAATCTCAACACCAGGGATTAATTTTGCATTAAAATGACCCCTGGTCCATATCTTGAAGTGAGAACCAGGGGTCAGATTAGGCGACCCAGGAGCCAATTTCTGATGTTTAATAAGTCAATGGTACTATTACCATTCTGTCAGGGGTCATTTTGGATAAAAAGTGACTCCTGGTTCAATGTGATTTGGCCAGGACCAGGGGTCACTTTGGTTGAACCAGGGGTAAATGACCCCTGGGTCCCCGCTTATTTCAAGACCTGGTGAGAGCGCTAACGCGAAAAGCGTCCAGCGTTACCGGCGGAGATGGCGGCGGCGCCGGTCGCGGCGAAGACAAAACCATTATATCCCTGATGTGGGGATATAATAATCAACAGGTCCTTGTGAATCTTAGTTAAACATTTTACAGATATGGTGTACAGTGCTACTGTACAATAATAGTAAAGTGGGGTAAAAAAAACGTTGTATAAAATCCAATAGGTGGATGCTTGTTGCTATGTTTTACTATTGGGCATTTTAATGCCAGCCGATGTCTAGTTCTAGACTATAGGGTATACTGTACTGGTACAGTATGCTGCTGTAAGTTTCCACATATATGATAATATTATGTACACCTAATGTTAGTGAGCCAAGAGGTGACACATGTTTGTCCAAAACTTGCTATTTGGGGCAACATTTGGTGCTAGGATGTGGGGGATATAATATGTTGGCGTCTGGCGTCGATGAGCCGATGTCTAGTTCTAGACTGTACTGTACTGGCACAGTATGTATGCTGCTGGGTAAGTTTCCACATTATGTACACCTAATGTTAGTGAGCCATGATAATAACATATATGACTGTATATGTGACCGTAATGTCACATAATCAAGGATAGACACGACATATGAGAATACAGGCAGTGTATTGCTAATGCCAGAAAAGATGAAGATGATGTCATGGTCATCTAAGGTAAAATTGACAGCTTAGAATTGTTTGGACGACAACTGATACCAGACGTGGCTGATTTAATGTGATTGGGGGGAGGGACTAGGGAGGAGGGTAGGTTGGCGGTGTGCCTGCCAGCAATTGTCTAGTTATTTAAACAAGGCGATCGCCAACAAACGTCTCGCCTGTTTGTGCAATCAGAGGTTTGTGTCATTCAAAAATGTGTACATTATCAACATGGGGGAATAGAGGGCAAGGAAAATGCCCCTAGCATTCCAGTAATGACTGTTGTCCCCATATACCAAGTTTTTGTTCAAATCGGACAAACTTCAATTTTTGCATAAATTATATTAATTAGTCACAATTTGACCTCGTATGACCTTGAAAATACCACGAACTTTTTCAACACAAACAGTTTTCCCCATATACCAAGTTTCATTCCAATCGGACAAACTTTAAATTTTTGCATAAATTATGCTAATTGGGTCACAATTTGACCTCATCTGACCTTGAAACCGCCACCATCTTTTTCAGCACCCACTGTTGTCCAATATACCAAGTTTCGTTCAAATCGGACAAACTTCAATTTTCGCATAAATTATGCTAAAAACCAAGAGCGCCAATGGCACAGTAGCTCACATCTGTAGGCCCTATATGGTTATTTTCATGATATATTTGGATAGATTTCGCAAAAAATTCCAAAATTCGGAATGTGCCAACATTTGCCAATGGACAGAACTGTGAATGAAAACACATACCAATGTGATTGTCGATGAAATGAACCTGCAGGCCCTCCTTATCTTTCTGGAGGAGGCAAAAGGATTTTGCCTCCTCGATGTGGTTAAATGCCGCATGGAGACCTCGGCGAGCCGAGCGAGTCCGACGACCACCGTTGGGCTGCATCTGGAATGAAGAAGTTGGACCACCACATTAAACACAAGGCGATTACCAACTACAGTCTGTCAGTCTCACCTGATTGTGCAATGTTTTATGGAATATTGCAAATGTACAGAAAATACTTACCATTGGCAGAAAGGGTCAGACTGAATTCACAGTGGGGCCTCAGTATCTTAGGACTCACCATTCTGATTCATCAGCAAATTTCCTGTAGCCATCAATTTGACGAGCTCATCTTAACCAAAAATACATCATGTCAGTGTTCTCACTAAGGATCAAAACCAAAGGGGGAATTACCCCTCTGCTGTTTTCAAGGGGGGATTTCAGATTTTGGGGTGGATCTTTGATATTGGGGTAAAATCACAAACTACTGTATGCATCGGCAGTGCTGGTGGTACTGGTAGCCGTCCCACAACAATGCCTACATTAACCATGAGTTAAGCTGGTACTCGCAGATTCAGACTGACAAGCAGCCACTTGGCTGTTCAGATGAAATGACCAAGAAATAAAATGCCCCATACATGACCTTCCAACTCAAATCTCTGAATATCACCATGTACCACCAGTTATGATATTGACTCAATATAAATAACCACTAGAAGGAATACACTGTATACTTTCACTGTTACATGGCTGAAATGATCGGTTAGGCTGAAATGACCAAAAGGTGACCTTTGACCTGAAAATAGGGACTGCCCCGTATGTCCCAAATGTTGACCAATGATATACTCACAAAATTTAATTTCATCCAATTTACAGTGTGGGAGAAGCTGCTGTTCGACCGTTTGGGTCAAATGGCCGAAATAGCTTCTGAATGACCTTTGACCCCATATGTACCTCTTGTCATCGATGATACTGACCAACTTTACCTTTCGGAGAAAAATCTGTTTGATCATTTGTAGGAGAAGAAGCATTTTGCATGATTTCGCATTATGGGCCCTAGGGCCCACATTGGGCCCTGGGCCCAAATTTCATGAACACCCCAGAAGCCCTCACACTTGGTCAACAACCTGGCCAAGTTTCATGAGCATTGGCCAACAACTGTAGGAGTAGAAGCAATTTGACCAATTGTGGACAGAGTGACTGATAGACAGATAGAATGCAGGATAGCAATAGCTCATACTGCTTACAGTATGAGCTAACAAGACCACGGCGACGTGGTGTGATTCCTTGCCTCTTCTGATTTCAATGGCCTGCAGACCTTTGAATCTTCATGTTAGGCTCCTGTATGGTTTTTGGGACTGACTTTTAATGACCTCAAACAACCATGGAGCACAATGACATCTTGTTGCCCAGGTTGTCATTGATAACCAGCACTGCAAATATTACCTTTCTGCAGACAAACATGACATATACATGGATTTTGGGTCTTTGACATTTGGTGACCTTGAATGACCTTGGGGCATGATGGCATGTGGCACACTTAATGCCCTTGTCAGTAACAACCAGCATGCCAAACATTAGCTACATAAACATTTTCGTTCTACATACATGACGTCTACATGGATTTGGAGACTTTGACCTGTGGTGACCTTGGGGCATGATGGCATGTGGCACAGTCAATGTTCTTGTCAGTAACATTTAACATACCAAAGCTCTACTCCTTGTTCTGCAATCATGACATTTACATGGATTTCGGGTCTTTGACGTCTGCTGGCCTTGAATGACAAAGGTTGGAGCATGGTGACATGTGGAACACTTAATGTCCTTGTCGGTGACAACCAGCATGCAAAATATCAGCTCCATGAACTTTTTCATTCTACATGCATGATGTCTACATGGATTTTGGGACTTTGACCTCTGGTGACCTTGAATGACCTTGGAGCATTATGACATTTGACACACTTAATGTCCATGTCAGTGACAACTAGTATGCAAAATATCAGCTCCGTAAACTTTTTTGTTCTACATCCTGTACATGACGTCTATATGAATTTTGGGACTTTGACCTCTGGTGACCTCTGAGGATTTCAATAGTCAAACAGCACAACAGTGCCAGTACCTGAAGGCTGTGTGTGGCAGCGTTAGTGTAGTCTCGGCTGACAGCGCATGGCAATAATCGGCGATTGACGAATCAATCGGCAATTGCCGAATATTCGCAGGGGTGGTTTTAGTATTCGTATTCGGCCGTTAGCGAACGAATACCGAATATTCGGTATTCGTCAGCAGCCCTACTACTTAGATTCCTTGCCGGCCTCTCGGCAGAGCCTTCAGTCAATGCACACACTCGGTACGGTGCATAGGCCTACAACATGCACTGTATGCCATTGAGAACGACACATGCACAACAACAACAACATACAGTCAGTGGACATTTGCCAGACAGTGCTTCGCTGCGGGACGGTAGTCTCTTGGTGGATTTACAATTCAATTTCTCAGTAAACTCTCACCCTCCAGAGAAGAAATTTATGTAGGCTAGGCCACAGTGAATCTGTATGTATAGGCCTACTAATTAGTGAGAAAACCTTTCCAAAACAAGAAAAAGAACACAAATTTAATTGCCAGACGGTACCAGACGGTGTTTTGTATCCAGACAGTGTTGTTTAGCATGACCGATGCAGAACGTACGGTAAGGCACAGGCGCTCGTAACGTTTTGGCTGGGTATCCATACAAAATAGACAAGGTAGGACACATATAGCGGATGAAAGCAGGCACAGTACAACGTACCATTGAAACTGTGCCTGCTTCCATCCGCGTTCGTCATTTACGAGAAGAGGATAATATTTTTTGTTCGTGGTGATTATTGTGACATTCGAAGAGAATTCCGGGTATGTTTCACGAACATGTATGTTGTCAACATGTTCCAGAGGCCACAATCTCGTCAAATTAGGCTTGCATTAGTTTATGATTGATGATTGAAAATTTCTGTGCTTGAGCTCGTCTGGAATTAGGCTGGATGTGTCCTACCTTGTCTATTTTGTAGGGCCTATCTCACTCAGTACTCAGTAGTCAGTATCTGTAGGCGAGCCCAGACATATTGCACTATGATTGATGGTGCTCCTATTTTCGCCCAAGAGAACAAACGTGCCAAGTTTCCACTCACCTTACTTCCGAATCCTCCAGTTTATTCATCCACTCCTGTGCCGATTACCAGCCGGGCAGTATGTCATTGCTTGGCACGTCGTAGTCGTACGTGAAAGTTTAGCGCCGCACTGCACTGTACACAGCGCGATGTACGTAGGCTATGTACTATTGGTGACGGGCGCCGTAACTAATGTGAGGCCAGCTATGCACGTGTACGCACACATGTGCATGAATGAGTTGTCTTACTGAAAATAGATGGCCAATTCCGATAACTTCATGATATATCTGTCTTAAGATTATTTAAATCGCGTTTTCGATAATGACGATCCATCTCATAGTCCATAGAATAATTGCTCCGAATATAATGAGGAAATACAGATTCATTATGTAGAAAAGCGATGAAATAGAAGTGTCGCCTTTATGACGCAATTTGAAAAGGTCTGAATATACGCTCTTAATATTTGGCAGCCCCAAAGACGGACAAAATCAGATGTGGGTAACTTGAAATAGTGTGGATAAGTCAACAGCGCCCTCCTTTCCCTCCACGTTCATTCGCATAGGCTGTAGACGGGGAGAAAGCAGTTTACCAGGGGCCGGAACATTACGTGTACACGTATATGTCGGCCTATGGTTAATGTCGACATAATGACCCAATTTTTACTACGAGATGTCGACTAAAGTCTACATTTAGGGAAATATATATATATATTGCAAGTGGTCTCCACGTGTGCTCCATATGAGATATAAAACAGAATCGGCAGTACAGACCACCACGGAAGGAGCACGAACACAAACACTTTGTGTTAAACACGTATATTTCGTACACCCCTGTGTATTTCTTCAGCGTGATATAGAATGTGAAATATATATACATATATATATATATATATAATAAAGGAGTGACAACTCTTGAAGACTGGCATAAATGTCAGAAGTATCATTCAGAAGTAATATTTAGAAAGCATGTCATTTCCATATCGGATGCAATAACGTTCATCTATGTATCTGTCGATTTTATCTATCTGCATATGAAAATAGCCTGTACCCAAATTTGAATAGACACTACATCCCACGAATTTGCACCTCTCAGAACTTCTTTGCATCTCTTTACTATGAGACCCGTCATTTAAACCTTACCTAGTCGTTTTCACCCACTTATTTATACTGAAACTTTGATATATTCTAACTGAAGGGTGTTCGCGAGTGGTTGGATCCAGACGGTTGGTCACATTTCGGTTTCCCAAAAATGATCAATCAATCAATCAATGAAACTTGAGAGGTGAAAAATCTCTCTGAATCTCACAGTATTTGATACAATTAGATGAAAGCTCCCATTATTAACGATTGGTGTATAAGAGTGTTCAATAATCAATGAAGTGATTGATTGGTGTGTCAATTTCAAATAACTTCGGACAAAAACTGTCTTATTTGCCTACTCATATCAGTCGTTCCATTCACACCAGTTATTGATGCATATTATTAAATGGAAGGTAGGTCCACGGCTATACGAACACGAAATTCAACAGGGTACTTCCACGACAGGAGACTGTGGTCTTGTTATAGTCGACATTACTGTTGGCCTCAAGGAACAAGTGCGTCCATTACTAGCTCCGGCTACACCGTAATCATCGACTAGTGAATGTGTCAATCACCTTAAATTGGGACGCTCTTGGTGGATCACTTATAAGTGGAATTCGCGGATCTCAACGAAATTGACAACAGCAATTAGACAAAGGGGATTCAAGATTTCGAGGATTACCGAATCAGCATTAGAGCGCCTATCAATTAATTGGGTTACTGGGTGGCTTGTGAAGAGCAGAGCACTATTCAGGAACCAGTGACAATATATTTGCTGTTTCTATACATGTCACAAACACACGGGCAGAATTCCAAGAATAGGTGCTGAAGAGGTATTTTCACAATGAATAATTTCCTAGCATTCCTATACAAGTAGGGTACTGAGTTGTGGAATAACAATAATAGGCCACTAGGGACAGTGATTCATTTGATTATTGATAATAATAATTCATAGATTTTTTAGTTTCTCTTGTATATTTCAACATGAAGAAATGGTCAGAGCAACATCCTTTCCAAGAACAGTGTTACTTCTGTTCGAATTTGAGTACTATCTAAGATAAAAATGTGTATATCATCTCTTTGCACAATTTTATACCATGTAACTTCTAGTCGCCAAAACGTTAGCTCTTAGATAATCAGCTTACAATTTGTATTTCCTTTTCATGGTATTATATTGTCTCCTAGAGTAAACAATTTCAAAATGTGAATCAATCAAATGCTATTATTGTTCTCGTTAATTACTAGGAGTTCCGAATCTACCTGGCATCATGCAACGTGCAAATGCATGGGAATTTCGGAAGATATAAATTACATTTTATGCTCTGCATAAGTCTTATAACATATTACATTATTTATCATTATTATTATTATTATTATTATTATTATTATTATTATTATTATTATTATTATCTTTCACGCCTGATTGGTGTGATACTGGTAACTTTATGGTCGAATCTTTTCCGTGTAATTTAGAATGGCGAACACTATTTGCAATCATTCAAATTATTATCCTCGTTTACATTAGAATGATAACACATTAGGTCAGAGAAAACAGGCGGATAATCTGCAACTGACGTCATAACCGCAATTAGCAGAGCTTCCGTATGATCAGAATAGTACGTAGAGGTTTATCTAATATATATATTTGTTACTATTGATTGATCGAGGTCTCCTTGTTTGTGTGTATGTTTGCTTGTTTCGCATGT
>JAUOBX010628954.1:4688-15373 GCA_032360705.1 Eupentacta quinquesemita | reverse complement strand
TTCATTAAATATGCCAATTTATGCAAATTAGTTCGATCGAATGCGACGAGAAGTGGTGTGCTTTGACAACTACCAACCATACACCCACACACAGAATTTGAGCTTCGGGGCTTCTACGGTTCATGAGATACAGCAGTGCTCATACAGACAGACAGACAGACAACATAGTGATCACTAAGTCTCTCCTTGAACAAAGTTCAGGCGAGACAAAAATGAGCACATTTTCAAAAACTCGACCTTCAACCCTATGACCTTGAACGTTGACCTTCTGACCTCATCATCGGAGGTTGTTTGCCAAAAAACACTATTACATATCTCTATGAACACCCTTATTGTACTAATTTTCGAACTAGAAACTTCGACTTCTGATAACTTCGCGCACAAAGGTCACATGGGGTCAAATCATAGCTCGTTCTGACCAGAAGGTGACATTGACATCCAAAATAGCCATGAAAATATGATCCGGCATGAAAAAGGCAAGAAAACAAGTGAAATTGAAATCACATCAGTTATGCAAATTAAACACAATAAATATGACCTGCTGCTAGACTTCTCTATGGTAAATTTGGTGAGAATCCAACAAACTTGAAACAATTGCATACGCTGTACCTAATAGGACTTCCTCATTACAGACATTACACGACCTTCAGTGACCTTGACTGTATCATACGGTTTATCGGGACTGGAAGTGGACCCAGCCATGGAGTTTTGTTAGAATCCGAGAAATTACAAAAATTATGCTGATTAGAGTGATTAATTAGCATACTTCAGGCTGAAAATCTAATCAGTTCGTCTATCCTCCATAGCTATCATATAGACCAAACTGCATGAACAATGCATTCATCGATCATGAGACAACGCATTCATCGATCATGAGATATCTCGTACACACGCTTCCGATCCACTTTGACTAATATGCAAATTTATGCAAATTAGTTCGGTCTTTCTGGGCGAAAAGTTCTTCACAACGAGAACTCGCCCCCACACACCTCCACACCAAATTTCAGCATTGAGGCATCTACGGTTCACGAGATACCTGATACATGCTTGCATTCTTTAGATATCGAATGGAATCCACTAGACTCTTGTTTCAAACTGCACACACGCACACATACATGCTGAATTTGTGAGAGGAGAAGCATTTGGCGTGATTCCACATGATGGGCCCTGGGCCCAAAATTCTTGAACACCCCTGATGGCCCATGACTTGATCATCATTGTCACCAAGTTTGTAGGAGTAGCAATTTGAATCAATTGTGGACAGATAGATACTGTAGATATATAGCCCTGTATGATCACAATAGCTCAACTAGCCATATGGCTTGGGTGAGCTAAATATGTGGACTTACAATGAAGACTCCATCATGCTCCCTCTACACAAAAGTTCAGCATGAGGGCTGGTAAGGTTCAGGAGATATGGCCCACACATACAGAGGCACCCACAACAATATGATGACTCGCCAGTGTCAGATCACTACCCAACACAAAATTCTAAATCCTAAATTCAACATGGCCGTACCATATCAGCACCATACTGCATAGTCTCATATATAGTGTTGTCAGTACATTGACAGTGGAAGTCAGTGTAACACACCTCAGGTCAGTGGCCAATGAACCTCACAGGATGACAAGTGGTTGGAAATTTGTTGATAAACTGAACAAAAACATGAATGTTTCTTTTGAGACATTTTTTTATTGTTATTAAGCATTTTTGGACATTACATTTGACATGGTCTATAAACATGATGTCATGTGTGATGTGTTGCCACAGGTACTGATGTTACCATGGCAACAAGGCAAGACAAAGCAACATCAAACAGTTTCATGACCGCTCCTTTTCCTGCCTCCCAACAAAACAAATCGATTGGGGACGATCACAAAATAATGTATGTACATAAGTTGATGCAAAGACATATGTACACAGGTTAAATTGATATATTATGTTAACTTATAAAACTATCTAAACAAAGCTTACACTGTACACTGAACAGAATAATATTGCCTATGTATTATAGTTATGAATGTTATACCCGGTTACAACTCCCATTATCATTGGATGGCAGATGTTATTATTATAATTTGAAGAATTTGAACAGATGCAATGATGTATTCAGAGGAGAATTACTGCAGCCTCGTTTCTTCGGAGCTGCTACTGCAGGGGGCGGCAACCTACGACCCGCGGGCCAGTCCTACTGCACTGTTAGGTTCGAGATAATTCTGGGTATGGCAATCATACTCGAAGACACGGCAGGGGTCGGCAACCTACGACTCGCGGGCCAGGTCTACTGCACGGTCAGGTTCGGGAGAATGATGGGTATGGCAACCAGACTCCAACCAAGAGTTTAAACTGTGGGTAGTAGTTACCATGTGGTATTAAGAGAGTATAGTAAGTACCTTGATGGTGAGGAGTTGGTGTTATACAGAGTTTTCAGCTCTTTAAATATTATTTGCTCAAGGAGTGGACCATGAAGTATTTTTAAACTTCAAAGTTATCCCTACTCATATATCCTTGTCCATGTTGTTTCAAGTTATTACAACACAAACCAGCATGGACAAGCATATCCATGACATCAGAAATAACAAACAATGACAACGTGTATATGCTGGATGTATGAATGAAAATAGAACACTGTCATACAACACCTGCCATCCACAATGCACATCTAATGTACAAGATCGAGATATCTTGCGAAGGGCTGCATAATGCAAAATCCCTAACATTAGTCTTCTTGAACAAGGCCAACACAGTATACCCGCAGTAAACAACCAGAGCATTGTGGCCTAAGGAATATGACAGCCATCATTGTCCCGAAATGAATGTCATCTACAACGACCTTATACAATACAAGCCTTTGGGTGATCCTTCAGCCTAGAGAGAGAAGCCTTTCTCTCCTCACAAGGAAAAGCCAGGGGTACCCTTCAGCTCATACAAGACTCGACTAGCGTAAACTTTCAGCTCAGGGAAACCCCCCTCCCTTTCCCTATACAATACAAGATCAGGGTAACTCTCCAGCTTAGGGAAGTCCTCCTCCTCTTATACAAGACAAGGGTGACCCTTTTGCCTGAGGAAGCCCGCTCCCATCTTCTTTAACAAGACAATGGCAGGGTAAGCCTCCAGCTCAGTGGAGCTCTCCTATCCCTCTTTCCTTTCACAAGACCAGGGTAACCCTCAAACCTAAGGAAGCCCTTCCCTCCTCAGGGAAGATAGGAAAAATACTAGGCTCAGGCCCCCCATCCCCCTGGAAGCAATCTTACAGCCTGAGGAAGCCTCTCTTCCCTTAAACAGAACAAGTGTAGCCCATTGGCCTAGGGAATCCTCCGTTCTTATACAAGACAAGGGTTGCCCGATATAAGTATCCCATACAGTATTTGTTCTCTTAGCACCAACAGAATAATTTGAAGAATGTATATTGTCATTTCATATTGCAATGCTTCATTTTGCCAGCATGAATTTGATTAATCAAGCTCTCTACATCGCTATGGTTACAAATGTTAATTACCACTTTCAAGATTTCTGATTCTTTAGCTTTAATTACTTCATCTACTCCACTATATTATATTTGTTTAGAATGCTCCAGCTGCTCTAATGATTTCCTTTCACATCTATTACCTGGACAATTAGAAACCAATTTCTAACAAAATGCAATATTAACTTAGATAGCCACATCTTTTTCATACCTTTTCAGCAGGTATCTGCAGCACTTTACACATTGCCAATTTCAAACCAAAAGCATGATATAGTTAAAGATTGAGAATGTTGATATTTCATAATGTTCCCCTGATAATCCTTGACCGGTTTTGACACCATATCGTTAACACAACATTATATTCAAAATGTGAACTAGCATGTTCAACGTCAGTCATGGTGCACTGTAAAAGTTCTTCTCCAAGGAAATTATATTTGCCTGAATTACCATTCAACTTGACAACACACTGCCTGATAGGACTGATACAATCCTTTCTTTCATGATTTTGGAACTTTTCTATTCTCAATCCTAATTGTTCAACATTAAATATTTAGCACCAATGCCTGATGCTTCATGCAGTAATTTGTTCAACATTCTCTGATATGATAACACCTGTTTGACTATAGGGATTTTGAGGCATATAATTCAGTGAAACAATGCCACTGTATCAGAAAATGTGTATATTTGTTTTTTCTTTTCAAGTTACATTGCTCATAATGTTTGGGCAAAACTGCCAAAAAAAAGTATCCACAGCACCATTTCTGCTTGGCTCAGCTGAAACAAGCAATTTCACCATATATTTGTTTTTGCCACACCTTAAAGAAATATACACCACACATTCATTACCACACCCATGTGAGTTTCATTACGAGTGAGTCATGCAGCAAGATATGGACCATCCAACACTTGCCACCCATCTACTTGCCTGCGACAGATATTACACTGTTACCATAGTGATACTGCAGCTGTGAGTCACATTACGTGTGAATCATGCAGCAAGATATGGATCATCCAACACTTGCCACCCATCTACTTGCCTGCGACAGATATTACACTCTACACTGTTACCATAGTGATACTACAGCTGTGAGTCACATCATGAGTAAGTCATGCAGCAGGATATGGACCACCCAACACTTGCCACCATCTACTACTTGCCTGCAACATATATTACACTGTTACCATAGTGATACTGCAGCTGTGAGTCACATCATGAGTAAGTCATGCAGCAAGATATGGACCATCCAACACTTGCCACCCATCTACTTGCCTGTGACAGATATTACACTGTTACCATAGTGATACTGCAGCTGTGAGTCACATTACTTGTGAATCATGCAGCAAGATATGGATCATCCAATACTTGCCACCCATCTACTTGCCTGCGACAGATATTACACTGTTACCATAGTGATACTGCAGCTGTGAGTCACATCATGAGTATTAAGTCATGTAGCAAGATATGGACCATCCAACACTTGGCACTCATTCGTTTGCCTGCGACAGATATGACACTGTTACCATAGTGATACTGCAGCTGTGAGTCACTTTATGAGTGAGTCACTTATGTGGCAAGATATGGACCATCCAACACTTGGCACTCATTCACTTGCCTGCAACAGTTTTTTATCTTTACACTGTTATCATAGTGATACTGCAGCCGTGAGTCACATGATGAGTCGGTCAGTTATGTGGCAAGATACCGATCGATTACACACATGCAGTTGGTTGAGATTAATCACACTGTTGCAACAAGTTATGTTGCTCAGCACATCATGTATGTATGTATACAATGATCCTCCCATACAGGAGCTCGCAAATACCACTCGAGGTGGTTTTACGGCTAGCTGGAGCACCAGAATCGTGCACATACGCACGGATTTATTGTCCACGATTAAGGTCCTTGGCAGAATATCACACCGCTACCAACGCTAGACTAAATCACAGGTGGGTCATGTGGCAAAATGTGGACAACAACCGGTGACTAGTGAGCAGTGTTTGCTGTTCTTGTTGTTATAGAGCTTGGCAGTGCTATTCTGTAGGTCACTCTGTCTGTGACTGCACCCATGAGCCATGTTGCTCTGTCTGTGACTGCACCCATGAGCCATGTTGCTCTGTCTGTGACTGGACCCATGAGCCATGTTCCAATCGTGTCATGTGACGAGATGCATCATGTCTAGCATTTGCTGTCCTTGTATTTGCCAGAGATAGATAGCTTGGCGGTGCTGACTTGTAAGTCACCCTGTGATTTAGTCCTTCGCTTCACCTTGTAACGTTCCTTGAGCTGCTCCAAGGCATTCATCAGCTGGACGTTAGCTCCGTCAAGCGAATCGATCCGCCTCTCTTGGGCATCAATCACCTTTTGCTTCGCTGAGACGATTGCCTGCATCTCATCCTGACCTTGCTTCAGGTCATCTTCAACCGACATCAGTCTGTAAGGAACAATAGGAGCAACTTGTGGTTATAAATGTGGACTATATTATAGTCTATATTATGGGATAGAATACACTATGAGCAGAACCTGACAAAGCACATTGGGTATGTACCTTGAAGAGTGGAAGGTTGCATGCAGTACAAGGAACAAAGAGCCAGCCATTATTGCAGACAAATTTAGTGAGCCAGTTATTGAGCATTTTGATATGATGCTATCGATTTTTCAGGAGGAGAACAGTTAGGGAGATGCGAGCCCTAACGAAGAACCAACGGGCCTGAGGAGCAACTTTACTCATACACCAATGCAGTTGGAACTATGTTTGAATGGAAAATACCAGGGTTGTAATCAGTCACTGAGATTAACATTCATGATTGCAGTCATATTGATAGGAAGAAACTTGTGTGATCAAAGTCAAGTGACCAAATTGAGTCAGTGCACTGTTCGAAGTAGAGTTCAGTCATGACTTATTATAACACCAGAGGTTTTAACAACTTTTCAGCTGCAGCTGAGAAGCTCAAGCAGTCATCATGTCGCTCCGTACTTCCATTTGTGTGTTCGTCACGTTCGTGAATAACTTTGAAACCATACATGTGATTGACACAGAACTTGTCACAAATGTGCGCCTCCCAGAAATCTTGGATGAGTTCGAAAGTGGGCACCACAGAACCGCTTCAACAGCAGCCATCTTGGATATCAACAGAATGAATCTTATTGCATATTTACCCGTTTCGGAAAATGAAAAAAAGGGGCCATTCTGAACTATTTGAGGCAACCAATTTTTATGCAGATTCGCGCGTCTCTGAAAGGAGCAATCATTTTGAACCAACTTGTATTTTGGCACCATACGACCACACCCGGTGTTCATTTCATTTTTTTTTTACGAAACTCATTTCATCACAGATTCACAGGTTGCGATTGTCCCGAGACTTTCATTTCCGCCCATAATATTACCTCAGCATTCATTTGGAAACTCATTCAGTTAGTTTGAACTAAACACATACAGTATTTGTCCGCAGCTACAAAGACGTTTACGATTGTGATTGTTTCTAAAGACTAGAGAATGCAAGTTTGAAGTGAAACAATATTTATGTAGCATGTGGAGAGGAGTTGAGTACTATGTATAAACTTTAAGCATGAAAATATCACAACTTGTCACAAGAGATGTTCATTAATTGACAATAACTCATAACGGTTATTATTAAGTCAGGGCATATGGGTTATTCTTTACTGCCTGAATGTATTGTTTAGTAAATGAATAGTTTTCTCCATGAAGATACACACCAAGCTTTGATAGTAATCTGATGATGCATAGGCAAACTGTAGCACTACAGAAATCATAAAGTCTTATTCAAAGCAATACAGCTGTACCTTGGGAAGAGTCACCACTTTGTAAAATACTGTCATATTCTTCCAGAAATTACTCTCTGTATACCATCTAATATCCACACTTATACATGTGTCATATTCGAGTTTCAAGCATGGCCTAATGTTTCAATGGATAGCTATGGCTGGAGAAAGCCAGTGGGATATTGATTAATGTTCCAATGTCTGGTCTGATTGATCCAATGTCTGGTCTGATTGATCCAATGTCTGGTCTGATTGATCCAATGTCTGGTCTCATTGATCCAATGACTGGTCTCATTGATCCAATGTCTGGTCTGATTGATCCAATGTCTGGTCTCATTGATCCAATGTCTGGTCTCATTGATCCAATGTCTGGTCTCATTGATCCAATGTCTGGTCTGATTGATCCAATGTCTGGTCTGATTGATCGGTCTCATTGATCCAAAACTTTACACCAGCTCCTGCAATAGGAAGCAGGTTATCGCAATGCTCTGACCGATTGGCTACCCTGTCAAATGCAGTTTCTTAGTCAAGTCTGAGAGTAGAGGGAGATGTAGACTGCATCTGGTTCACCAAAGGTAGATTCACCAGCTTATCATGGAACCCAGTAGTTGTGGGATATTTTCAGTCCTATTGGTCTGGTGCCAACCAGGAACCCACTAAGCAATGTATTTGTGGCATATGATGATACTCTCTAGCTGTATACAGTACTGTTAGGTCTGTCTCACATAGGGATGCTATCAGTTGAGTGAGCCACCTCACTGAAGTGACTGAACCCACATCCTAACATCCTGTGTACCTAACATCCTGCAGCATCTTCAACCTCTTATTCAGAGTGCATGGTAAAAAACTTGCTGTAATGCTCCCGGACATTGCTGTAAATAATGCATGCCTAGCATGGGCACATAGATTTTGTGGTGTTTTCATAGGCACAAGTTTAGTCATATCTGTTACTGTTGCTGTTGTAGATATTATATTACTGTTTGTTTGTTATAAGATTTGCCTAGATATCCAGGTCTGTAGGCACTCACTCCCCATGCCAGGCACATGCCTAATTGCTTGTTCATTATATTTGAGATGACTATTCCTCCAAACTTGACTTTCATACAGTTTTCTGCAACAGAGTTTTAGGCTTATTATACTAGTTTATGTCATGTAATTCATAAATCATACAGGGGTGTATGTATAGCGCCTCAGAACCTTAGTATCATGATGGAGGCGCTATATCAAGTGATTGATATACCTTAATACTAAAAGCATCCCAGCATGCAATAGTAGTTGGGGTAATTGTAGTATAAGTATACGAACGAGTAACCCAGACTGATAGACAGCGACAAGTTCTTTCAGTAACTGAGTTTGTAGGTGCATGTTCCTCTCGTGAGGAAACAATTTGAGAGATGAACTTCAACACAAAACACTCACACATCATTGTGCACACAATTGGTGTATCAGACCCAACTTTAGAGGTCAATGAAGAATTTTGTGATTTTGACCTATATATTAATAAGTGTGGTATTAACTTTTATGATGACAACCCTGGATGACCGTTCGAGGTAATCTGAGGTAAAATTTAGTAGTTTTAGTATTGTCATCATCAGCCGCTGATCATTGGTTGTATATGGTGATATAGTACTTGTTGTTTACCCGCCAGCCAATGCCTAGTCTCACATCAATATTAACCTACACATATATGTGTCAATTTATATTACACACAGGCAACCCAGGATGTGATGATGCATGAATGATACAGTCAATGAAGCGTCTGATAAAATCTGCAAGCGACCACTCTGCAATGATACACCAATTACAATAGTACATAAATGAGTGTTTAATTGGAATAAGGAGCTACTTTTAACCACAACTACTCTGTAGCCTGTAGGATATACTGCTAGATTGGCTGAAGAATCAAAAAGCCAGTGCACAGTTGTATTATATAAGGTATGGTAATGATCCATGTCAAAGATCACACGGGTGAGCTCAGGGACTGGACAGCATGAAGTGTACACATCAATGGAGATATCCTTAATTTGGGGGAAAGGCGAATCTATTGAAACTCCCCTGAATAAAATGATAAATCCTATTACCACAAACCATCACTTATATTTCCCCCATACTTGAGGAAAATAACATAGCCAAAATTTGGGTATGATTGTATTATTTCCATTATTATGGAGGTAAAAAATGACTCGAGTGTAATTTTTTTCACAACAAGGGTTTTAATATCATCCCTCCGTCTACCATTTTCAAACAGCATCCCCTCCTCCACCATTCACGGTGATACACTTGTCGGACACACTGCTAACACCAATGAAAGTGTTTAAAGTACACTAGGACTTCACTATGTGGCTCCCAATTTTCCTATCGCAGACAGGAAGCTGACAATAATTTTGAGAGATATCGTGAAGCAAATTGACAGAAGTTTATACAACCAACATAAAAGCCAGTAATATATATACATGATATACAGGTGAATTTGCATAAATTAATCAATGTATGGCCCCAGTATGAAAGGCAGTGTACATGACTGAGAAATACCCAAACAAAATTGAATAATAATAGAAGAATGCATGATTTGAAGAGCGCATTCGGTGGCATATGTGGCTGCATGATTTTCGGGCTGGAAAATGTTGAAGGATAAATTTACTATATCGAGAGTTGGGCGACAGCTGCTAAATCTCAGAGTTCCAACAGAAGATCTGGAAAAAAATATTCAGAAAATGTTTTTTGTTTAGCACTCCTAGAGACATTGACGTATGGGTTAGGAGAAAACACCACATTCAAAACCTTTCATGCATGTACAACAATAACCGAACATGTTCTACTTGGTTGACCTAACAGAGGCACAAAGTAATCCGGACATGCATGCATCTGGCAAATGTTACACATACAGATCAATCTATTCAAGGAGTTGACCAACCTGAAGTACTGGAATCTAATCATTTGTGTGATAGTTGGTGCCCAATGGGGGGGGGTGGGTTAATATTTAGGTCATAATGTTCACCATTTCCCGGTCTTCAGAAGAGAATAATGAGGAGTGATAAATCTGACAACTTTGCATGATATAATATGAGCCAACAATTGGTTGTTATGTTAGAAGGAGCAGAATATAGCAGACAAACTGCAGTAGGCAGGCTCAGAGAAAGAAGCAATGCAATAGTAGTCATTAGTCAGGCAAGGATTCAATGGGGAAATACATCATTAGGCCAAGTTGAGGCAGTTTATGAGAAACAACAGAATGAGTCGTGTTGGTGAGGTAGGTGTAACCGATTACATTGGACATGAATCCCTCCACAGAGCTGCAGTCAAGTCCAAGCGAGCAATTGCAACATGAGCCCTGAGGAAGGGGTCAGATTCATGAGTCAACTTAGCAGTCATTAGAGGCTGGTGATGGGCTCATGGCAGATAGGTGGCGGGGGGGGGGGGGGGGGGGGGGGGGGGGG
>JAUOBX010628843.1:0-15377 GCA_032360705.1 Eupentacta quinquesemita | reverse complement strand
TGGTCAATGACTCATGGCGAATGATTGGGACAGCAACACTGTTCTTGTATCGTGGGTTGGATCTCAGTCAACTGGTATTGAGTGTGTTGTTACTGAAACGTGCCCACTAGCTCCCATACACTAACATCAACTGGTAATGGGTATTGGGTTATACGAGCTAATCCAATGTCCCAGTGTTTACACTTGCACTTGCAACATTGGTCTGACATTTCATATACTCCGGCTTTTCCATTAACTGCCAGGTAATTGGCATATGCAAAGATGAAGTATTTGTACATAAAGTAATTGTATACAAAAGGTCCAGGAAGTGAACATAAGGCGTGTCATTTAGTTGAGTCAATATACGTACCCCGGGTTAATTTGCATATTTTCAAAATGGCGGACATAGCATACTTTAATGTACTGTAAACCCTAAAAGACGTCAGTTTTGACCTATAACATTTGTTAACAGCTTATAGAAACATGACACCATACTACCATATAGGCTCACCTACATGTCATATAACGTCACCATGGCGTAGTAGTTACGTAATCGAGGGTACATCAACCTAATTCGGATGGCTGTATAACTTTAGTGTACGATAAACCCCCTGATAGTTCAGTTGTGACAATTTTACCTTGTCTCGTGACGTAACTGTGACGTAGTGAAGACATATGTGACAAAGCTACTGAAAACGGGAAACTTTTCAGCCATGAAATATATGTGAGCGGTTGAGCAAATGAGCACATTTACGATGTTATATGACGTCACCAGGATGTAGTATTACGTATAGGGAGAAATTAACATACTTTCGCAGACTGTGTAGCCTTCAGTGTACCTTAAATATGAAACACTTCGGTTTTGACCTATGATCCATGTTACCAACCTTCGGTAACATGATACCAGCATACCATATAAGCCATTCCACCCAATCACAGGACGTCATTGTGACGTATGTGCAAAGCATCAATATACTTTAGCGAACTCCGGTGCCCCCAAATGGCCCAAAGCCTAAATTTTGAGCCATGGAATATATTAATAACCTACCGGAACATGATTCCAAAATACCAACGGGCACATTTACGATGTCATATGACGTCGCCATGACGTAGAAGTGTTGTTTGGTACTTGGGCATAGCATTTTGAGTATGAGTTAGAAACCCCAATTAACCCTGACTAAGCCTGAGTGTTTCAATGACATCAACTAGGGAATCCACAAGGGAGTACGAAAGCATCATCATCAGCGAAGTAAGTGTGGGAGCTAGTGCAAACCATGCCTATCAACAGGAAAGTCAGAGACTACCAGTACACTTCCGAGCGTTCTCACTAGCCAGGCGCTATTCACCGACCTGCAGATATGATGTACTTGGTCTTCCCGAATAAGGAGCATTGGCTTCAGGGCCATGCGCCAAAGCTTCCCACAAGGTTGCACTCCCTACTGGTTTAGCCTGGCGACCGTGACTCCATCTGATGTAGTCAACGGCATCTCCGGAAAGGCTCCCAGCAGTCCTCCCTAATGGGGTTTGAAGCACGAGCCACCGATTTGTCTCCCAACAGTGACGCCATCATTGGAATACCATGTACAACGTCCATATGTCAGCAAACATAAGGTCGCAACTCAAATAACGAAGGTGAGAAGCCTAGGACCCTCCGTTGCATGGCATCCGATGAGGCATCGGAATCCAATAAAATGATCTGTGAATTGCAAGCGGGAATAGTATCACACATCGATATTGTTGGGATGCATCCTCGTGGAGCGAGAGGATGTCCCAGCAGCCAAAGCGGATAGCCCGTCTTTAATTAGGCCAGTCGATAGGGTGGCAAGGTCGATGACACCTACACAGCACGCGTACAGTGTCCATCATGCAATCACAAGCATCGGGGTCCCCTTGTTTGGCAGACTAGAGGTCCCGAGGACGTTGCCTAAACTCTTCACACGGCACACCACATGACGGTGAGCGGTCACATCAGTCGGATGCTCAAGATGTGGTACATTGGAGCATGGAACTGCTACTTGGAGGTCTGTCGAAGAGGTTGACTAACCTGTACTGTAGCTCACGGATCATGACATGTGAATTTGGTTGTGAGAACCCCTTCAACCAGACACTGGATCCATTCATTCAATCTGATTATGACGGTGACGTGCAGGGTCCATTTCACATTGCACTGGTTAGTTGTTGTATGATCGCATGAATGCTAATCCTAACGTTTACGAAGCCAACTCCACGGAACATGGTGATGTCGCCCGGTATTTCAAATTTATATGGGCCTACAACGCTATGGTTTGATCACTAGTTGGTAAATCCTCCTAATCCCAACACCACACCCCAACCTCTGCGTGGCCCATCCCCTGAATGGGAATTGTCTCGAACGAAAACAAAGGAAACGCACCCCTTCCCCAAACCCTAACTTTTGTTGGTTGCGCCCTCGGTATACCCACATGGTCGTCAATCGGTTGCTGTCATAATTCAATGTTGTTTTCCATTCGTGGAAGTCCTGATTTGGGTAGGTCATAATACGTGATTTTCTGGCAAATAGGTCATTCCTACGTCACAGTGGCGTCATATGACATTGTTAGTTGGCGTATTCGGTATTCAGTATAATGTTCTATAGGTTGGTAACATATTTCATAGGTCAAAATTGAAGTTTCGGAGGGCTCGTCGTACAGAAAAGTTTGTATCGTCAGCCAAAGTATGGTAATTGTTTTGTTACATGCGTCAACACTACGTCGCAGTGACGTCATATGGCAGTGTAGATTATTCAAGTAGTCCGGTATCATGTTCTTATAGGTTGGTAACATATTCCATAGGTCAAAACTAAAGTCTCAGAGGGTTTACTGTGCAGTAAAGTCTATATAATGAGCCAAAGTACGTACATTATCGTCAAATACGTAAATTCTACGTCACCATGACTCCATATGACATCGTAAGTTAGCCTAAATGATATTTTAGTATCATGTTTCTATGAGTTGGTAACCTATATCATGGGTCAAGAGCGACGGGGTAACAGTACAATAAAGAAATGAACTGTAACGTTTAACTAAGCCGCCTGTTATAGCTCTTGGCTTTCAATAATAATAATGTTAGGCCTTGGCTATGCCTAAGTAGTTGAGCCTAACGTTAGTCTGGTTAATGGCTGAATCATCATGACAACTTCAGCCTGATAATGCTTATGTTATTAGTTCAGAATAAGTATTCTACAAGTCAGCATTTTTATATCACCTCTACTAAGTATTACACACACACACTCAAAATGAAATGTATTTTGGATCGTTATATATTTATTAAAATAATATCTAGGGGCCGACATAAAATCTTTATTGTTCCTGCCTGCTACACAAATATATTTTCCGACCGTACGTGCCTTGTCACGAACGTATGACCATTGCATGGAATGGAAAGTATTGTAAACGTTTCCTGCGTGTTGCACGGCTATACGTACACTGAGCTGCACTCGCTGCTGTTTTAAACAACCATTGTCTCCCAATTCAGGTTGTGTGACCAACAATAACAAACCAAGCACATTCGGTCTATTAATTATTGTCCAAACTGAATAGAGGCATTAATTTGGTTCGCTTTGTGACGACATCAGACCCCATCTATTATTGTTGAGCCACAACGATGAGATGTGTTTGAAAATTCAAGTTTGGGATGTATGAGTTATGAAATACATTCTTTCCATCTATACAAGTTTCAAGATGATTGAAGACGACGATTACAGTGAATAATGTGAATGATGTGGATGAATTGAATACCATTCATGTACCTTCGTTAACCTGGACATCGAAGACACACATTGCACTATTCCCGGCTCCATCTTCGAATATATATGTGACAACAGTCGTCTTCCCTGCGGGGAAATCGTCCCCTGGGTTGTGAGTATTTGTGACAGTCACCGGACCACCAGCACTGTCCACAGCCATCGGTATTGTCCAGGAAACAGATAAGAACGGCATCCCCAGTTCGACCACTCGGACAATATTTGGTGGACAGTCTGATACAGTTGGCTGTATATTGCTGACTGAGACGGAAAACGGAAACGAAAAAGGGAATATCAATAGTGTAAACACCCACAATGCCCAAGATAGCCAATTTAATGTACGTTCGCAATCGGGTAATAAACACGATTTGGGTAATAATCTGGATTTGTTCACCCGACACAATGAACTGTTAAGCAACTCCATTTGGTCCCCAGAGGCAATCATGTCATTTCTGTATATCTAAACTCTGGGTCACGGTTCAACCCTTAAAGGGTATCTGACACGATCTTTCAATCGCAAAATGAATACCACAGGTGAAATATTTGGACAAATTGGTATCCGAAAATGTTCACATCTCCCCGAACGCATTCGTAACGGATGAGATATCGATCATTTCTTAAAAGCCTTCCCCGTGCCAATTCTGAAAAGTGTTGAATAGAGAGTGACGTATAACATGGGACGGCCTGAAGGTACTGGTATAATATATATATGGGGCCCATTACATGTTGCACTGGTTAGTTGTTGTTTGATCTAACGAATGCTAATCCTAACGTTTACGGAGCCAACTCCACGGAACATGGTGATGTCGCCCGGTATTTCAAATTTATATGGGCCTACACCGCTATGGTTTAATCACTAGTTGGTAAATCATCCTAATCCCAACACCCAACCCCAACCTCTGCGTGGCCCATCCCCTGAATGGGAATTGTCTCGGACAAAAACGAAGGAAACGCACCTCTTCCCCAAACCTTAACTTTTGTTGGTTGCGCCCTTGGTATACCCACATAGTCGTCAATCGGTTGCTATCATAATTCAATGTTGTTTTCAATTCGTGGAAGTCCTGAATTGGGTAGGATTCTGTTTGGGAATTACATTCGCCTAATTTCATTTGACCATGATATATCAGCTCCAATCCTGATATGTCATAATACGTGATTTTCTGGCAAATAGGTCATTCCTACGTCACAGTGGCGTCATATGACATTGTAAGTTGGCGTATTCGGTATTCCAGTATAATGTTTATATAGGTTGGTAACATATTTCATAGGTCAAAATGGAAGTTTCGGAGGGCTCGTCGTACAGAAAAGGTCGTATCGTCAGCCAAAGTATGTTAATTGTTTTGTTACATACGTCAACACTACGTCGCAGTGACGTCATATGACAATGTAGCTTATTCAATAGTCCGGTATCATGTTCTTATAGGTTGGTAACATAGTCCATAGGTCAAAACTGAGTCTCAGAGGGTTTACTGTGCAGTCAAGTCTATATAATGAGCCAAAGTACGTACATTATCGTCAAATACGTAAATTCTACGTAACGATGACGTCATATGACATTGTAAGTTTGCCTAAATGATATGTTAGTATCATGTTTCTATGGGTTAGTAACCTATATCATGGGTCAAGAGCGACAGGGTTACAGTACATCAAAGTCCATATAGTCCGCCATTTGAAAAATATGCAAATTAACCCCTTTCCCGGGGTCTGATTTTTGGAAAACTATTCTCTGGAGATGCTAGGAACCCACTGAGCAGCCTAATACCCAGAAACCTCTTGTTGCAACTTGTGGTGGGTCAAACCGTATTTTGACTCGACTACTACTACAATTCATGGGTGAGTGTGAGTTTAAATTCCTTACTTATTTCAGTAATAGGCCTACTAGGCATGTATAATAGTTAATAGACAATCTAAGGTAAACATTCTGAGTTCATTACTGTGTTTCACTGCAGAATGTTCAATAGCTTGTTGTTTGAATATGGATCTATTCTATATTCAGCCAGCAGGTCTTTGGGTCATAGGAATTAGACTAGGTTTCCTCTTGCTTGTCCTGAGCCTTTGTGTGTGTATGAAGATTGGATCAAATACATTATGAAATGGAATGACATTATTCGATTATTCTCGATTATTTCAGCTTGTGGCTTCCCAAGCTGAGTGGCTTCACTCCGCTTTCGCTGCTCACTTGGTACTCAAAATTGGCCCTCAGTTGAGCAATACTCAGACCTAGCTGGCCTAGGCTCGGCCTATATCTGGATCAACCATACGGTGGGTTGATGAGAATCGAGTGATTAGGTCAGATGCTCTTAATTCCCAAGTTAAATACTATAACTAAACAGGCCTATGCCATAGCCGTATCATTCCAGTTCATCGTTGATCAATACTTTTTTGCTCTCCATTTATTATGTGCATGCATGCATTGAACAAATCAAGAAGTTGGTAGAAATCCAAACATTCGCATCAACTGTCAAACTAGAAATGAAGGTTTTAGTTATTTTGCATGCATCTCTTTTATAATCTATCATTTTGCTCGCTGCTTCCTACGATAAGATCGTAAAAAGGTTGTTTCTTGGCAATTAATATTAAACTTCAGCATCATGGATCTTTTTCTTCTGCTCACAACCATTCGAACAGTGGGCCCTAGTGTATAATTCAGTTGTACATTACTGCAGCCCATATCCGTTGGCTGTTCATTCAAATATTTAACCAGAATAACGCCTGTTTTTTAACTTGGTCGACATCGTCTGTATTGCTCAAATATGGCAAGTAGCCTATGTAATGTTAGGCCTAGAATTAATAAGCTCAGGTCTAGGTTCAGCCTGGATGGGAAGCATGCAGTTTTCACCGAAAACAACAAACTTGCCGACATTGGCCCAGCTACTATAGTACTACGAAACAGTCGGCTTGGACTGTAGCAACTGTTGTCGATATGCAAGATGAGAATGTGTGCCAGGTTGGGCGAATTTTTTGCCCAAAATGTACGTGGATTGTACTAGTACTTGCCTGATGATGTATCGCGCCTGTAACGTTCAATTAAGCCGCCCGTTTTATAGCTCTTGGCTTTCAATATAAATAAGGTTAGGCCTTGGCTATGCCTAAGTAGTAGGGCCTAACGTCAGTTTGGTTAATGGATGAATCATCATGGCAACTTCAGCCTGATAGTGCTTATGTTATTAGTTCAGAATTAGTATTCTACAAGTCAGCATTTTTATATCACCTTTACTAAGTATTAGATCAATACTTTTTTGCTCTCTACTACTACTACTTTACTAAGTATTAAACACACACAGTCAATATATTTTCCGACCGTACGTGCCTTGTCACGAACGTATGACCATGGCATGGAGAGTATTGTAAACGTTTCCCGCGTGTTGCACGGCTATACGTACACTGAGCTCACTCGCTGCTGTTTTAAACAACCGTTGTCTCCCAATTCAGGTTATGTGACCAACAATAACAAACCAAGCGCATTCGGTCTTTTAATTATTGTCCAAACTGAATAGAGGCTTTCATTTGGTTCGCTTTGTGGCGACATCAGACCCTATCTATTATTGTTGAGCCACAAAGATGAGATGTGTTTGAAAATTCAAGTTTGGGATGTATGAGTTATGAAATACATTCTTACCATCTATACAAGTTTCAAGATGATTGAAGACGACGATTACAGTGAATAATGTAAATGATGTGGATAAATTGAATACCATTCATGTACCTTCGTTAACCTGGACATCGAAGACACACATTGCACTATTCCCGGCTCCATCTTCGAATATATATGTGACAACAGTCGTCTTCCCTGCGGGGAAATCGTCCCCTGGGTTGTGAGTATTTGTGACAGTCACCGGACCACCAGCACTGTCCACAGCCATCGGTATTGTCCAGGAAACAGATAAGAACGGCATCCCCAGTTCGACCACTCGGACAATATTTGGTGGACAGTCTGATACAGTTGGCTGTATATTGCTGACTGAGACGGAAAACGGAAACGAAAAAGGGAATATCAATAGTGGAAACACACCTACAATGTCCCCAGAGGCAATCATGTCATTTATGTATATCTAAACTCTGGGTCACGGTTCGACCCTTAACATGTTAACATGCAAAGCCAGGGGCGATGTACGGAACATCTCTAAGTCAAAGATGTCACGACAATGTTCAGACATTCAGGTTAGTTCACAATGAGTTAGTAGGGCAGAGGACAGGCCCAAATGGAGGAGGGTAGTGGCAGTATCTTTGTTGGCGCCCCAATGGTGGCAGTAGCAGTCACGGGATGGGTGGGGTGAGTTAACGACATTATAATATCCTTCTGTCGGAAGGCACCGCAGTGAAGACATGAATAATATTAATAATATTGATAATAATAATAATAATGATGATGATAATAATTCTATTAATGTTGGCAATAATTTTAATAATGTTGACAATAATTTTAATAATGTTGACAATAATAATAATGATAATAATAATAGTTACAATAATAATAATAATGATAATAATAATACTAATAATGCCGCGTCTAATATAGCGCACACATATCCAGCAAATAACTGTTCGAGGCGCTTCACAACATTACCCCGGCTCATTGTGACCAGGTACGTACTCCGAAAATCCCGGCGAGTTGGCCAGTTGGCGCGAAGCGGGGATAAATATACTATCTGGTGGCTGATGCAAAACTTGGCTCGACGAAATTCACAAAGTTTACATTACAGTCTAGGCACGCGGAGGCAAAAAGTCCCATGGAAAGCGATGCGAGAAGCAAATCATGCTCAAAGTGGGCAACACATTTCTTTGGGGTATTTCGAATCTGCTGATTACGAAAATCACTGTTGCCAAGGAGAAAAATCATCAAAAAGGTGAAATTCAAGATGGCCGACAAATGGCTGCCAAAAACTGGTGAAGTCATATTCAACGAACAATCCATGCCGAATATGCAATCAAAATGCATAAATTATAGTTGGAAACTATTTATTTATTTGTAAATTCCGATACCCGCCGATTAGCATTGCGTAGAACAATGATTCATGTAGATGGTTATCAACAATTCAAGATGGCGGACAAAATGGCTGCCAAAAACTAGTGTAGTCATATACGACAAACCATTTATTATGCAATCGAAATGCATAAATTGTGGTTCCGGAGTTGACAATTTCAGTTGAAAATCTACCCTTTGGTATCATGTAGAACAATGATTCCTGCAGATGGTCTTCAACACTAAACAGTTCAAAATGGCGGACGAGTACAACATGGCCGCCGAGATGGGCGAAACTCATATTTCATGATCGCTTGAGCTATAGAAATGGACAATGTTCTAATAGTGAGGCCAACCTGGAACAGGCATTATATGTCACTGTTCTACTTCTAGTGATGTGGATTGTCTCATGTTATGTTCATACATGTGCCATGCTGATGACACTCGCAGTCTCTACAGCATTGCACGTTCGATTTTTTGCATTTGAATACTCGAGATATACACAGATCCTTCTTGCATTTGCACATTAAAAGGTCCGGACATTCTTTTGGGACAGCATCTATTGTTGTGAATACTGGTAACGACGAGTTGAGTCGCCTTCTTCCGTCAACTGTATGATCGAGATCAGGCGAATCTTGCCAACAGGCCTGTTCCCTCATTATTGTCGGTAGTGAGCTCATTTGATATGTTGACGTGATGCGTCGCTCGTCAGTGGAAGACATGCCAGTTTTATCCTTTCTTCTGGAGTGGATGTAGCGCCAGGAGGATTTAGGGTTTCCAGATTCTATGATGTTATTGACATATTTCTGTGTGAGTCTCTTATCTGTTTATCGGTGTCCTCCCTGATTTTACAGTAGTGTAACAGTAGTGTTGATTGATTAAGATGTAATTCCTTGGTACATTCTGAGGAGACATTATATGAGTTGATCGCTGACTATCCGTGGAGGTTTGTCATCTTATATTTGTCAATTTTTCGGTTAATGCACGACAGTTGTCTTTGATTCTGGTTCTGAGTGTAGTGAAATAATATGTTCTAGGATAGGTCGTATAGTTAGCAACTAAGCGTTGTATACAAACAACATGAAACACTAACAGTTGACATGTTATGTGATATTTTTTGTCAATTTTGTAACACTGTCAGGACTGTATTTTATAGTATACACAATATCGGTCAATGCGCACCTCTGAACAAGGTGTATACTGATTTGCTACTCGTATGGTAAACAATTGATTGCGTTCAGTGTTAGAGCGAGTGATTAAATTGGGGATTAGGATAACTGTTACCCAATAACGGAAATTCATGTTTGGAGGTGCACCTCGACCCCACCATCAATTCAGGGGGCTTCCTCGACTCAATAATTAGGACTCTCGTTTGTTTGTGTCGTGTTTACAAAGATTTCAGTCTCTTACCTCTATTGACCTCATGTGACTTTCGATCTGACCGCAATATGATAGGGTCCATGTAGTAATAATGGCAACGAGTTACCGTGTTTACAAGCCAAAATTGACCCAAATATCATTAACCCATACATTTTTCACCTGGGCAAAACTGGAACAATTTGCTTCGTGTACTTCATGAAGAAAACTGCACAACAAAGGCAAAGTTTGATCCGGCCAGATATTCTGGACTTATCATGTTTACAAGTATCTCAGACTTGAACCTCTAGTGACCTCACATGACCTTTGAACTGACTCCAAAATAGTTCATGTAGCTATCATGGAGAGCATACCTACCGAATATAAGCGCCATCCATCTAGTGTGGTTGAGTTATCGTGCTTACAAGCCAAAATTCGCCGAAATATCGTTTTTTCACTATTTTCTCATTCTTATTCAGAATGACCCTCGGTCTAAACTGAAAACGATAGGCTTTATCGTACACCCCACAAAATGCTGAGCACCGAATGTCAGCTCGATCGGGCTAAACATTCTGGATTTATCCTTTTCACAAGGTCGGGTTATTGTGTTTACGAGGTCGAGTCATTGTGTTTGCAAGCAAAGCATCACCCCAAACACAGCCACACTCACTCACATACTTTTTCATTCTACTTCCGAGGACTAAAAATAACAATAGAAAACTTCAGAGGGATCGACGAAACGGTTTTCTCAAAATTGTATTTCGTGTATGGGATTTTACTCACATCTTGAAGAAATCAGGGGCTCAGCTTCGCGTCACTGTGGTAAATCAGGAAGTCAAGAGGCTCAGTGATAGCATTGATGACATTCGACCTGACCCTCTTCAAATGAAGGGATACTGTTCCCCCCTGGTCCACACCGTAAACGATCAAGTTGTTGTACCGAGGCTACATACCAAATTTTGGCCCGATCTGACCAAACAATCTGGACTCATCCTGTTAACCAGATTGTCAGACTTTTACCTCCGTTGACCTGACCCCGAAAAAAGTGGGATGATGTACTCATCATGTGGAACACACATACCAAGCGAAAGCCTAATCTATCCAAGCGGTGTTGAGTTATCATGTTAATGAGCTAGAATCGACCAAGCTATCGATTTTTCACCATTCCGTCCCAAGTGACCCCCGGTCTACACCAAACACGACGGTGTCCTCGCATGCCAACCATTACAATGCTACTTATAACATTTTAGTAAGATCGGGCCAGGCCAATCATTCTGGATCTATTCTGTTAACCAGATCCTCAAGATGACCTCTGAACTGACCCTGAAACAATGGGAATCATAGTACTCATCATGGGGAACACAAATGCCAAGTACGAGCTTCATTCATAATAGTGGGGTCGAGTTATCGTGTCAACAAGCTGGAATTTACGAAAACAACAATGACGAGTTCTTCTAACCATAAGTGCAGCCAATACACGAAGTTCGAATGAAATTTAATACGTAAACCGCTCCGCTCGAGTGACACACACATACACACACACACACGCACATACACGCGCACGGCACACACTCACACACCCGCACACACACGCACACACACACACACACACACACGCGCACACGTCCTATGTGTGACTGCATATATCCAGTTTGCCTCCGGCAAGGAATCAGTTGAAAAAAATCCAGCAGCCGACATGTCTGGGGTATAATTGCGGTCTGGTGATGCCAGATATCCAAAGTAAGAACTTCTGTTTTTGACGTAATTCTCTTATGGGGGAGCGGGATAGTGAAATCAATCAATTGTTCCATGATAGCTGTGTGCGCAGTTGATTAGTTTAGTTTGATTCTAGTTCAATGATGAAGGATCAGGAAGAACGAATCCTCCTAACTGATCCTGATGACACAACATCTCAAAAAGTACCAACGTAACAGCCTACAAAATACCCTCGCGTTTCTCGGAAAAAGTCAAGACCTTTTCAGAGGCACTAGAACAAGGCTATTACACTCGTTAATTACTAAAAACTACCTAATGTTCGATTTGCATTGCAAAGCCTTAGGCAATAACCCATCAGCAGTAACGCAGAGGCCTACATAATTCTCTCGCGATTCTTGAGGAAAATGTCAATACTGCTTTGGAGGCATTAGAACCGGAGGCTGTTCCACTCATTAATCACTATTTGCAAGAAGGACACCTAATGCAAAGCAACCTAATTCGCGCGGCGAAGGCGTATGCGATGACTCCTATTTGCCGTAGCGTAGAGGCCCACATAAATCTCCCGCGATTCTTGAGAAACATGTCAATACCATTTCAGAGGAATTAGTACTCTAGAGACGAAACAGCATCTTCAGGAGGGCTATTCCGCTCATTACTCACTCTTTGCAAAAAGAAAACTGCCTAACGTTCAATTCGCGCCGCAAAGCGTTAGGCGATGACCCCTGTTAGTAGTAACGCAGAGACCTACATAGTTCCTCCGCAATTGTTGATATACATGCCAAGACCGATTTACATGCGTCATCTACAAGAGGGCTATTCCTCTCATTCATCACTCTTTGCGAACTAGAGAACCAATGGTTCAGTAGCTCAAACTGAACGAATATTCCGCGAATGGGACCAGTCCTTTCTTGTTTCGTTTTGTTGGTACAGAATTCTAGTATTATGACTAAACATCAGCACTGTACAACAAAATTATTTGGATATATAAGATTTTGCAGTATTCTATATAATGAATGGGCTCACATCCCCAAAATCCTGCCTACACCCTATGGCCCCTACTTAAGGATCATTATATGTAACTTCAAAGAAAATCAATTGAAACTCCTGGGAGGTTACGCATTTCAATCATCATTGTGTGAAATTTCATGAAATGGGCCTTCGGGCACAAGTGGGACCTTGGGCCACAAATTCCTGATCACTCCAAAGGTACAGCTGGTAGACCGTAATTATGACCGAACATCAGTATTGTGCACCAAAATTTGTGGGAGAAGCCTTTTGAGTGCGTTCATATGATGGGCCCAAACCAGGTCCTCAGCCCAATATTCCTGAACACCTCTAATGGCACTCTACCTCAGGATCATCACATGTAACTTCAGAATAAATCCATCAAAACTTGTGGGAGGAGATGCATTTCAAGTACCATCGTGAGACTTTTCGTGAGACGGGGATTCAAAAATCCCTGATAACTCCGAAGGTATGGCTTTTAGAACATAATTTTGACTGAACATCAGTACTGTGAACTGAAATTTGTGGGAGGAGAAGCGTTTGGAATTTCTGAACAACTTTTAGACAGCACCACTCAAAGAACATCGTGACCTAATTTTGAACAGCTCAATATTCCCTCTCAGTGACCTTTGACCTTGACCTTCAAAAGGTCAACGATGTGCCATCATTTAATGAACTTCGCATCCAAGTTTGGTCAACATCCGCCGAAGAACAAACATTTGGCAGCCAGAAAGGCAAAAGTTTACAGACTGGATAGATAGATAGGCGGAAAGATAGATAATTACTAGATAGAGTGACGCTCCCATTACAATAACCAGGGAGCCAATAGGGGCTTATAAAGATTCATTGTGGATTAGGAGAATCATTCATATTCTTGATGACAATGATGATTTTATGAGAGCTTGTTCAATTTCGGCTTAATTGGTCAGGGTCAATCTACCCACTGATATAATCATGCAGGCAGTTTCAACTTTGCCATTTTTTCTATACAAGCCCAAATAACAAATGTTTGAACTTCCCCAATTTGAGACCAAAACAGACCCACACACCAAATTCCAGCTTGATGGGTCCCGTCAGGCTAGACTTACTAAAAATTCCAAGAATATCGAAATTTCCCCATTTTTGACCAAAAATGACCCCCATCGGGACACAAATAAATAGGGTTCCTGTACACATCGTCAGAAACCCACAAACCAAATTTCAGCTTGATCGATCCAGTCAGGCTGGACTAGCTTTGCTTGATTACAAGGATTTTATCAAAATTTGATAATTTCCCCATTTTGGACGAAAAGTGACCCCCCATCCAGACAGAAATGAATAGCGTTCCTGTACACATTGTCAGAAACCCACACACCAAATTTCAGCTCGATCGGTCCAGTCAGGCTGGACTTAGCTTGATTACAAGCTAGGCATCACATACATACATCCAAACATCCATCCATCCATACGCCACCATGACTGCAAAGATTCATCGAGTTTCACACAATGAATCAATGAATAGGAGTCTGTGAGAGAAATAAACAACATGTTGTATTAATACATATATGCTATACTGTAAATTCTGTAATCCATAACATCCAAAGAGCAACATTTAGTTTGTTTGTGTACAGTAGGGCCCACACACAGTCATGTACAAAACTGGCCTCTCCAGCATTGCCAAACACCTTATTGGGGGTTTTACATGTTTCACTAAGAAATGATCATCCAGAGGAGTTTCTATATAAGTCAAGGAATACACAAAATTCTTTGAACTTTCATTGCATGATGACAATGGACTATGCTAGCATTATGACCTGTTCAGTGATTCAACATTCAATGACGCTATCAGCACTTCCATTACTGATGTTCACTATGTATCCTTTTTTTTATTTCAAGCCTGTAATCAGTGTAATGGATGGTGAGGATTAAGCATAGTGTGCTCTTCCAAGATAGCCAACTATAGACTCTTGATGACTTCAAACTGACTTTTTGCTATACTGTAAATCATATGAACATTAGATTACCCTTTACTGAATTCCTATAGATCACTTTTCACTAAAAGCTCTGCATAGTGCATACTTACTGCCAAATGCCATGTCTACCCTAATCAATAATGACTGCTCAGAGAGCTGCTTACAGTAGCTCTTTATCTGCATGGGTTAGCACCAATGCCTCTTCAGTTTCTCTTTAGTTTGGTCCAAGGAGTTTCAGACCTCCACAGAGCTGAATAACTGTTCATTGACTGTTGCGCTTAGCCAAGGACATCCAGTAGAGACCGAATATGTGGAACAGGACTCACAGTAAGCAAAGCACAGAAACAATATGTTGATTTCTACAGCATCCCTTCCTTGCAAAATAACTCGTCAGCAAAAGGCAAACAACCTGAATTATATTCCCGAGATATCTCATAATTTTCCTGGGATAAATCATAATTTTGTCCCTCTTATGATTTTTGATAAGAACCAAGGTGCCTATTGGAGGGCCTCAGAGTGCCTAGTATGAGTATTCTGGGGAGAAAATTGGTCATCTTGTCAATGAGATATTCTGGAATGATATTATGTAGGTTCAAAGAGTTTCCCTGTGATATTGCCCATTTTAGGGAGGGGTGCTGAAAACCCA
>JAUOBX010628732.1:0-12993 GCA_032360705.1 Eupentacta quinquesemita | reverse complement strand
CCACACACACACGCGCGGACACGGCAAAGTGATCACCAAGTCTCCCGGTGACCAAGTTCAGGCGAGACAAAGAACGTATAGAACCTTTTTCCAAGACGCGCATTAGCTAGTACATCAACTTGCGAAGTGCTATAGTGCAACCCCCCGAGAAACGAAGCCAAAACAATGAAACTTTCACGGTTGACACATTTTTCGGTGGACATGGTCCGCAACGATGGGAATGGTATTATTCATCGACGAAATACTGTACTGGCACCCACATACTAATATCGGAAAGTATTGAACAGTAATGCGTTTGACTGTCATAATTAATAACAGTGCAATGATAAGTATCAAAATGAATGAACTTCCGGTACGATATCATGTGAATCCTAACTATCCTACGAATCGTATCGTTAACTCCGCACAATATAGCCTACTCACGATGGAAAACAAACCGAGTTCCTAGTGGCGCCACAAGGGTGTTTGCAAGCAACTAAACAGGCAGCCATAGTCATCCCTACAACAAGTTCTTCTTCTCGTCTATACCCTAATTCGACGCTTTACGACCGATTTGTGTATTTGTTATGTGTATATGTTATTCGTCATTCCCCTCTGATGTCACCACTATTAGGTACCGATAATGTACTACATCAGTGCTTGATGATTGGTCAATATTGCGGAAGAGCTGAAAAATACATTTCCTCCCATTTAGAGTTTGATAACATAGAGCATTGCTTTGTTATTTATAATGGACTGGAGGTGATGTGACACACTCCGGTATTCTAATAATTGGCGCATCCACACCTTTTGTGCGCCTCCACTGGGAATCGCCGATGCTGAAGAATTGTTTCCACTGATAACTGGTGTGGCCCATTGTGCGCAGAGTATGTGCCTTGTGCGCATTTCGCGCATAATATGTTGTTATGCCACTTTCCGCTGTAACAGCGTTTTTGTTATCTCCCCCAACGTGTTTGAAATATCGTGCAGATACTCCTGACTGAGTAGACAATTTGCAAACATGACACCGAATACATTTCCACTGCATCACCCCTCGTATCTCAAAATGTGAACTGAGTAGTTTCCGCCTCAACACGCATATTCAGTGGATCAGGAAGAGCCCAAAGGTCAATTGAAGTGAAATTTAGATGGAACCAGTAGCGTAAACCATAGTGGTAAAAATGTGAATGTCCCCGGTTCCCATTCCAGTGAAGCCAAGCCTTTTCACTACCACCAGATTTCTGATGCACATGTGATATATTTAACAGCATACCGGCCACTGACATACCAGCCGTATATCAGGCCAGCTAGTACTCAGCTCTACGTCCGAGTTTAATCCCAACCAACCACTAACCATCATGACACGTATCCCACGATATAGGAACACGCCTGTCCAACACCTCTAGCAACGAAGAACTGTTCAGAGCAGCGACACCTGAGTACCAGAGAATACTACACGACGCCGGGCACCTGGTAAACCTGATCAACTCAGAGATAGATCCAAAGAAACAGAGAAACCCCAACATCACGTTGTTCAACAACCTTACAATCAGTACTTCCAAACTGACATCGGAAGGAACCTTCGAAGGCTGGTAAGTGACCACTCCCCGCAAAGGGGCACCTACTTCACACATGTTGCAGCATAAACACAATAAAACTCAGCTATACAGGTGTATGGACAACATGGGACTTGCCACGAAGGCATTTAACATAAAAATGAATAAACCAAAATCAGAGAGAGTCTCAAACAGCCGCAAACAGAAAGATAACTGTCCGCTACACGGTAACTGCACGACCACAGACATGACCTACGAAGCCAAAATAACAGCAACGAGCAACTACATTTATATTTAAAACAGCGACGCGCCGTCCACAAAGCCACCTTCAACAATACAAAAATACAACACGCCACCGAATTTAATAACTATATCTGGTACTTGAAAAACAAACGCATCAACTACATGGATCCGACGACAAGTCCAACTAAAATCACCCCGTACCAAACGCTGCGAGGTGTGCGTATCGATCGATATGTTTTATTTGTTCTCTGTCGCTATAGTATAGAGTTTGTCAGTTGCTGGCGAGCCTTGATGTTAAACAGACTCTACAACCGATAACCCATCATTATATTTATCATCATTATCGTTATCGTTATCATCATGATGATTATTGTGACTATAGTAATTAGTACGATGATTATGATTAATATGAATATATAGTACATGTAAGTACCATCAAAATGAATGAATACCAACTGATAATAAATATTGAAAAAAAAACAGATCTGACGAAAAACTAAATTTCTGGCCTAGTGTGATCTCGACGATTCGACTTTTCTTATTTTTTCCATCTTTGTTTTTGTGAACATATTCCAACAACTGTTTCTATAACAATGTAGGCGCGCAACCGCAAATATACGGAATTTCCGTTTAAGTCATGCAGACACATGCCACAGATGCGTCCGATCGAACTGGAATCGGGCGTTTCAAAATTCGTAGATAACAAAAATGTGGTAGTGTAAAGGTTGCTCGAAACATTTATTCAAGACGAAAGTGAAAAACAAATTACTTACGATTCATTCCCACTTCTGTGGAGGGAAGTCTTTTTCTGTATCAGATGTCAGCTGTAACGACAACTACTACCAACATAGACACATGAGCGAATGGATATAGAAATATATGATTTTCAAGCAGTGCAGAAGTATTATAAATATGAATTACACCAGTCGATACTTTCTCACACATACTTCGTTTTCCGACAGCATAAATAGATTATTCATCACATTATGTTCAAGTTATAGGCGTTGCCGATATGATATACATTTAGGTTTCAAATAAAGTTTAACGCCCCATTTCAATGACCTTTGGGTTTACCCAAAGGCGCTGCAATTGAAGGCGTTGGCGTAAACAACGTCAGATCCGGATTATACAAACTTCAGTTTTTCCACATTTTCCCATCAACGTGATGCTATACTTCTGTAGGCCTAGCGCTCCGTTGTATAGTAAATTTGGATCAGTTTCCGAGTTGCTCAAAACAGTTATTCAAATCGAAAGCAACTCACAAATCACTATTCATTTCACTTCTGTCGAGCCAAGTCTTCTTTTCTTGCATTAGATTTGAGCAATATTAGACTGCTACAATTGATATAGAAACCGTACATCTGCAGATGAGAACAGTATAGTATACGCCTCCAACAGTACACGAGTATCATTGTTAATGATAATAATAATAATGAGGACTTGATAGAGCGCCTAATGCAAAAGCTTCTAAGCGCATTACAGACCTAAGAACGAAAACGAATACAAACGGAAAGAAACAAAAATGAACACAGAACGACAGAACAGAGGTGACAGCACACAGCAGGATAGGAAACAAAGGAGTCAAGCAGACAGGAAATGCTGCGTGAAGAGATTAGTTTTGAGACGTGACTTCAAAGAAGCCACAGATGGTGCCGAACGGATGAAGTTGGGGAGGTCATACCACAAATGGGGGGCAGCGAAAGCAAACGAGCGATCTCCATAGAACTTAGTAGAAGAGCGAGACGTTGCTCAGATGCTGACCTAAGAGCTATGATAGGAACATGCAGCTGAACAAGCTCCGAGATGAAAATAGGAGCCATGCAGTTAATCACTTTATAAGTGAGAAGAAGAATCCTAAAAATGTACTAGTAGTTGATCATTGGTGCTGCATTTTTCTTCTCCTTGATATACTAGTTCGATGAAAGGATATTTCAAGGAATGAATTACACTTGATGGAACGACACGAGCTCAATTTGGGGCCGCAATAGTTATCGAGTTCGCAACGTATTCAGACTTTCATCTCTTTCGACACGAGTTTTGACCTGTCTCAAAAGGGACAAAATTCATGTCAACTGTACCTATCATGATTCAAGTTTGAAGACATCCCATTTTTATGTACAACAGTTGTCATATTTTCAGAGTTTCACCTTTGAGGTCTCCGAGTCATTTTCTACTCCTGAACAATCGAGTGACGCTATTTGTGTTACTGTATAGATTATGTCGGCTTTTGGCGAGGAAAAAAATGCTTGACAAGGTGAAGCGTGTACTAACATACTAAGTTTGCATGTTCCTCATGACGTGCACCATGCATACCTACTCTCTTGTGCGTCAATGTCAATAGTCATCTCCTGTCGACTGGTGTCAAACCCTGAGAAAACTTGAAACTATCGAACGAAGCAGGCAGCCCAGCTGTATATCTGTGTTGAACATAATCGGGTCGGTGTGTGATCTTTCTTGGTCTGTCACCTTATCATGGGTACTTTCAATTAACGCGCGACAAATTCAACAGTGATCGGACTACCCTTTCTGAAAACTGCCTGCACCACAGTGAGGGTGAGAAGGATGTCATAAGTGGTTCAGTTGTAATAGTATAACAGTAGGTCGTAACACTATTATTTCATCGTATCATGTATGCCTAATATAGAGGGGGAGTAGGGGACCATATTGAACGAAGCTGATATCTGTATTGAACATAATCGGGTCGGTGTGTGATCTTCCTTGGTCTGTCACCTTATCATGGGTACTTTCAATTAACGCGCGACAAATTCAACTGTGATCGGACTACCCCTCCTGGACACTGCCTGCACCACAGTGAGGAGGAGAAAGATGTCATAAGTGGTTCAGTTGTAATATTAAAACAGTAGGTTTTAACACTGGCATGGTGGTCCATCGATTTGCGCATCGCGCATTCAAACCACAATAACTCTCTCATTGTGGTTTGAATCTTCCAAGTGAGATAACCATGAGAATCACCTCATCGAGCTCTTTCAAATGACACATAACCAAGTCATATTGCATGGGAAATTTGCGAGTTGTGGATCAAAGAAAAAAAGAGTTATTTTTCGTGTCATCCCAATTGATTCGCGCACTCGCCAGTAGATTGGACCTAATAATAAATTGTGACGATTTCTGGACAAAGTTGTATGACAGGTTTGTTGAAAAAATAATTTGTTACATAGAAAGGGCACATTCCCCATCAGCTATTAAAACGATCCCTAACTCCAAAGGAAATTTGCTGATTTCCGTAGTTAGGATAGCAGCTTAGGCTACGATTTAGTGCTAGGTATAGGACGAATGCGCAAATCAAGGTGCAGTGACGATATCATAAGAGAACTGGAAGAGTAGTCAACAACAAGATCATCGAGTCAATTTTTAGTATTGAGTCATATACTCCCCAAAAAGTGGAAACACTTGTTCAGGGAGGGACATGGTAATGCAGTATACAACAAATATGAAGTGTACACAAACTAGTTAGATTTGGGCATTATATATGCTAATGAAGGGGTTTAATTAGCATCGCTTATGAAATTATTGAAACATTACAAAACTGTGTAAATTAGAAATACTTTCATTCATGATGAATTTAACAATAGAGTGGTAGGTCACTGTAGGTCATTTAATTTAACTAGAATAATTTATTTTATTCACTGGTAATTTATGCAGATTTCTAAATTTTATTTAATCCACATAGAAATTGTAAGATGTGGAATATATTCGCTTAGAGAATTCTAATGGATATTTCACATTCACCGGAGGTCATCAGGTATGCACTTCTTCAGTTTCTTTGGATTTTCACAACATTTAGTGAATATGGTTTACTTTCACTTTCGATATCTTTCGACTTAGCGATCACTTTGTTGTGTGTCTGTCTGTCTGTCCGGATGTACACTTCTGTATCTCATGAACCATATTAGCCCTGCATGCTTAAATTTGGTGTGGGGGTGTATGGTTGGGAGTTGCCAATGCACACCACTCTTTGTCGCAATCGATCAAACTGATTTGCATAAATTAGCATATTTAATGAAAATTGGCTTATATGGGAGCTTGTGTGCAAGATATCTCTTCCATGATGCAGTTCAGGATATATGACAACTATAAGGTGTACATGAACTGAATCGTTTTTGGGCGTAATATATGCTGATTAGGTCGGCCGATTAGCATAATTTATGTAAATGAGGTCCACAAGATTTGTGCACTTGGTTGACAATTGGTTTACTAGGTTGTCACAAACCATGGACACCCTTGCTTGCCAACCATGTCAGGGGTGTCCACCCCTGTTTTACCCCTGATCAAGGGTGAATATCCCTGCCTTTGCTATGACACCTCTAGCAACACCATGTTTTGGTGAGGTTTAACCCTCCATTCTTGTGACTTATTTTGGCAGTGTTTTGAGGAGGCGAAGCGTATCTCTCCAGACAGCCTCCAAGTGGAACACAACTTCTGTGTCATATTGGTGAAGAAACAGCAGCTACAAGAGGCGAAGCAGTGCTTCGAGGCTCTCCTGGATCGGGATGAAGACAATATGGTGAAAACAAACTACGAAAAACTCATAGCTCTCATTGCCAAGAGAGAGAAGGAGTTTAGCTTCAATGCCGATGATCTCTGATAACTATTCGAGAGACCCAAGAAGGAAACATCCATTTGACACCACGTCCAAGAATGTTGGTTCAAACAGCCATGTGAATTGTTGTTGTTTCCCAAAATATGTATGTATATTATTTATACATTTGTGTTAGTGTTCTTCAGTCTTCAGCCTGGAATATCAGGAGGCTGAAATTCAGGTACCAAAAGTGTTATCAATGAATTCAAAATAGTCAATTCGAGGAAACTAAAATACTGGTCGTCCTAGTTTAAAAAAGCATTAGTTTCGAGAGGCGAAGCAGTGCCTTGATGCTCTCCTGCGTGGGGGACGAAGACAGTTCAGACAAAACAAGCTATGAGAAACTCACGGCTCTCATTGCCAAGAGAGAGGAGTATACATGTAGCTATGTTCTTCAACCTTTAGCCTGGAATATTAAGAGGCTGAAATTCAGGTACCAAAAGTGTTAACGGTCAATTTGAGGATAATAAAATACTGGTCATCCTAGTTAAAAAGCATTTGTATCAAGAGGCGGAGGAGTGCTTTGATGCTCTCCTGCGTGGCTGACGGAGATAGTTCAGAAAAGAAACACGCTATGAGAAACTCACGGCTCTCATTGCCAAGAGAGAGGAGCTTTAATGTTGATGATCTATAACAACTCTGTTCTTCAACCTTTAACCTGGAATATTGAGAGGCTGAAATTCAGATACCGAATGTGTTACCAACGAATTCAAAATAGTCAATTTGAGAAAAATAAAATACTGGTCATCCTAGTAAAAGAGCATAGGTGAACAAAAAAGCTGTGCTTTGATGCTCTCCTGGGTGGGGAACGAATACGGTTTAGTTAAAACAACTATCAGAAGCTTGCGGCTCTCATTGCGGAGATAGAGAAGAAGTATAGCTTCAAAGTCGATGATCTATAACAACTATGTTCTTCAACCCTTAGCCTGGAATATTGACAGGCTGAATTTCAGGTACCGAAAGTGTTAACAATAAATTTGAAACAGTCAGTTTGAGAAAAATAAAATACTGGTCATCCTAGTAGAAGAGCATAGGTATGAGAAACTCACTGCTCTCATTACGAAGAAAGATGAGGAGTATAGCTTCAATGTTGATGATTTATAACAAGATTCCAATCTTGTCGCCCTGATCATTGACCACCATGTTCATACAAGTACTGTATGTAACTATACTCATACTCACATTTTGTACTCAAGTCTGCAATGATATCCAAGAAGAGTTTTACTATTCAGTTGTGATAACTATTCAAATTTCTAAAATGTACAGAATAATTCTTTAGTGTAGTATAAGCTATGAAGCCAATCTGTAGTTGCCCATGCTTTTGACAGTCAAATTGGCAGCAATTAATTGTTGAGAAAGGTGTGTGAGACAGTGCTTATGGTGCTGAGCAGATGCTTCATGAACTTCAATTTGGCTTTTTTGTTCACAGCATATGCCAATAATGTAATTTTGCATGGTACATGGTTGGTTTCAATTTTTCGGGTATTAAAAAGTATTAGTTGGTATTCATTAAATGTTTAGTTACGCATGCCTTCAATGCTCAAATCGGCCAAAAAGAGGATATATGCCTATATTCATACTAAGTCACTTTCTAACTATTCTGTGAGTTGTCCGTCTTTGTAACTTCAAGAATATTTGTATATATGGGGATTGTAGCAATACACGGTTTTACTTTCATATTTAGATAATATAGATATATTTAGGTAATATAGCTTTCGTGCCATTGTCTTCTGCACAGTATTTCTTTGTATTTGGTGCTTGCTTTATTAAAGGCCTCATTCATTTGTCTAGTGGTAGTTTGTGGCGGCTAACACAATGGTGCAATCTGTTTCTCCATATCTTGTTTAGTTTTTGAGATATAGGCAATAGTAACTAGCTTTTTCGAGTGACCATAACTCAATAACACGTTAAAAATGAGTCTCTGTCATGTAGGGAGCTGGTACATGGAAGAACGATAGAGTGATGCTCATGACGGGGAACACGGGGAATAACGTGCAGCAATGTTTCGCGATCGCTGAATCTTGTTAATTAGGATGTCAGGAACCGTGAATTACAAGCTTCCAGTCTGGATGTAACAATAGCTTGGATCAGCATGGTGGTAGTCCTCTGCGCCAGGTATTGACGAATCTTCCCCAACATTCTATTCACATGTAGAACAGCTTTACATGTAGAACAGCCATGATCATTGCTAAATTACGAGCTAGAGGAGCAGGGTTGATAGTGCATGGAATTGCCGGTAGTAGGATTCCAAGCAGAATAAAACATGTGCAGGCGGATAAACCGCCCACGTGTATAAGGCCTATATCCCCGCATTATAATTATCGACTTCGACCTTCAATAATTGAAAAAATCACATGAACCCTGTCAATTTCGATTTCCTTTTTTTAATGGAGGGTGGTATCTGACATGTTACCACTCCAGACACGTTGCGCAGGCCAAGAAGTAGGCCCATTCCGAACGACACCGCTACAGCTAAAAGCTCTCACTAGTCATACTCTGTGAGACGTCCAGTCTGCACCAAGTATGAAACCAGTTTGTTGATATCAGAAAGCTCTACCACATTCCGTATTGTGCTAATTAAGTATTATTCACGAATACCTTGGTAAAAGGAACATCTCCCTACATACGAAAAACGTTAGGGGTCCATATTTTAGTTCAGTTTAGTTTAGGTCTGGGAGGACAAAATACCCATGCCACCCACATCAACGATGTCCGTATCCCGAAAGACCTCATGTATGGGGAGTTAGCGCCCACTGGAAGACCCCAGCTCCGCTTCAAGAATGTCTGCAAACGAAATTTCGAAGCGCTCGACATCAACACAGACTCTTGGGAAGCTGTTGCCTCAGATATATAGTCTGCACAGTTTGAGCAGGACCAGACCTGGAATGCTGAGGAGGAGCGCCTGCAAAAAAGCATCCCTCAGCTGCTGTAGCTAGGCCTGCTACTGCCTTCACTTGGGTGAGATGTGACCAAGACTGCCACTCCCGTATCGGAGTGCACACGCAGACGAGGTTCACTATCTGACATTCAGTGGGGTCCATATTTTACAGTTTAGTTTAGGTCCGGGAGGACAAAATACCCACGTCACCCACATCAACGATGTCCGTATCCCGAAAGACCTCCTGTATGGGGAGTTGGCGTCGGGCAAAAGACCCACTGGAAGACCCCAGCTCCGCTTCAAGAATGTCTGCAAACGAAATTTCAAAGTGCTCGACATCAACACAGACTCTTGGGAAGCTGTTGTCTCATACATATATAGTCTGCACAGTTTGAGAAAAGCATCCCCCAGCTGCTGTAGCTAGGCCTGCTACTGCCTACACTTGGGCGAGATGTGACCAAGAGTGCCACTCCCGCATCGGAGTGCGCACGCAGACGAGGTTTACTATCTGACATTCAGTGTATGATCCTCTTGGGATTGACGGATGCCTACCACTTTTGGGACTGCTGACAGAGCCATTAACTGTTCTCATTAACTGTTGGCACAGATTTTTAATGAAGTTCATAACGGATAAGCGTAATTATTATAATCCACTGGTAAACCTCGTCACAAGTTTTCTTTCCGCACTTTCCAATATCATAACATCTGATACTAATAATTAAGTGAAAATTGTTAACGCATTCAAGTGATTTTGTGTGTGTCGGCGAATAGTGTCAGATATTCTTGATTTCAAGTAACCCGAACATATGAAACTAGGTATACCCAACTGCGGTTATCTTCGACTAAAACTGCGGTTGTTCGCACTCTGACAAACACCTCATTTCCTCCGATATCTATTTCACTGAACTTAGTGGCAATACAACAAGTCAGTGAGGAATCTAAGTGACCGCCAGGTACTTTCTAAGTATCTTGCTGAATGCACGAACGTCGCCACGAGGATACTCAGGAACGCGCAACAGCTACATCGCTCTATTATACAAGAGTTGTTCGTGATCTCAAGTTACACATGGATTTCATCTCTATTACCCACTCCACTGCAAGTCTAGCATGATACGTGACGTAGAGTCTGCTCGTCAAAAATAATGGATCGCTAAGAATATCAATTACAGGAAACGATGATACAATCAAGTGTGTGCTCACAGGTCAGGAATACATTTCCAAAGATGCATGAGTTGACGACCTTTGATAAGCAACATCACATAAAAAAAACTATGGGAATTAATCAATTCATTTCATTCATCCAATTGATTGTTTGCCAGGTGAAAAGAGTATGCATGGCGGGACATGCGATAAGGAGTATACCTCAAAAGGATAGGATGCCTAACAAAGTAGTGAACTCCCAGCAATGGGGACAAAGCAAACAAAGGCAAAGACAGCAAGACAGGGAGAAGAAATATCTTTAAGAAATCCAGATGCACGATCCAATATACCCGATGCACTAAACGCTCTGCGGAAATTGAGTTGATATGCTTTATTCAGGCTCGATTCAGTGAACCAAAGATCACGGCATCAAGGTAAGCTCACTCACTCTACTGGCATGCCACCCCACCGTAATCGTACAGCGTTCGATGCAGATACCTTATCATTAGATAATTTCGTACCATGGCGATCGGACAAACCGCTTTGCCGCTTTGGGCATCGATTTGCTGATTTTCTGACGTCACAAAACCGCGAGCACTTCGCCGACCTCGCTTCGCGGGTGTCGGGTTGCAGTCTTTGTTTCATTAGTTGGCATTTTATTCTGAAAATATGTTGGATATTTCGACTAAACCTGATCCGATTGGCCTGTTTGAGCAATTCGCTGACCTCGCTCCGCAAGGTCAGCGAATTGCTCGTGGTTTTGTGACGTCGGGAAATCGGCAAATCGATGCCCAAAGCGGCACAGCGGTTTGTCCGATCGCCATGGTACGAAATTCTCTAATGGCCAGACAGTCAATACAGATATTAGAGCTATACACAGATCAATTGTCATGCAGGAATCTCCAGAAATTACTCAACCACAAAATCTATTGATGTCTTCAACTGGATTTCCATGAAAGTGGATGTTGTTTTCAGTAGAGCATGGCTCAGATGCCCTAGGGGTGTTTGCACAGAACTCTCCGGGCCCATGTGTCTGTTGGAGAGAGGACTCCATGACCAGCCATGTCACATAATGGCCCCCTTGTAGTAGTAGTCAGGACAGAAATATCTGATGATTACATATGTGACAGGGGGCATAAATAACAATAATAATGACAAATATGGATCATTCGCTGCTGAGTTGAAATTAAATGGAAGGCACCAATGAATGTTTTGACAGCAGCTGGATGTTCCGGCATGTGGGCGACAGTGATTGTCTGGGAAACTCTTCATAAGGTTGAGGTTCAGTGCGTGCCAAAACCAGTGACGTAGGAGAAAATGCGAATGATCAAGAGCAGCGATTTGGTAAGAATATTGGGAGGGGAAGGGGATCACGTTTGTTAGGGTTACTTTGTGGAAAATTTTGAGTAAATGGAGATTTTCCCCCAGGTTGTCCCTCTTCGAACAATTCTGTACACATGTCTGCCCTAGTGAACTCTTGGATGGATTGGAAAATGGGTGCTGCAGAACGATCGCTGCCTTATTATATATGTTAAATAAGTATCAAGTTTGTCCATTCCACACAAAACTTGATGGGTGTGGACTGGACTTTTTTCCCTAAAACATGGCAGTCATTTCAAGGTTACCAACAGTCAAATTTGTGTATTTATGCAATTTGTTGGTGAGAACAGTGCACAATGACAAGGCCTGGTGTTGGAGATGGTAACACATTCCGCAAACAGGTGTGCCATCTGTTCCCAATGCATGGCATCATTAACCTAATGTAACCAACCGCTCCAGAAATACAAAAGGGGAGGAGCACGTCCTCTCCAGAACAGCTGCCCATGGGCAGATGCAGGTACTGAAAATACAGGAGTGACAGAAATGACTGGTTATCAACTTTCCCCAGGTTTAATTTTCGGTCTCGGCCTAAAGGACTTCGGGACTCGGTCTGAGTCCTTGTCTGAGTCCTTCACTGATTTTTTGCAAGCCAAAATCTTGGTTATTCCACTCATAACAACACAAAAGCATTGTAGTGAACAAGCTAACACCCCTGAGATTACAGCAATGATGCATCCAACACCTTGACAGAGCCTGTTTGTATTTTTGAGTAGCCTAATTAGCCATGTAGGATATTACACACACATCAGCAAAATCTGATAGTGCACATTCCAACTGGAGTGCCGAGTGTTCATAAGGATTCGGATGCTAGGGACTCGGACTTGGACTCGGAGCTGAGGACTCGGTCTCGATTCGGATGCTAGGGACTCGGTCTCGGACTCGGAGCTGAGGACTCGGACTGGGACTCGGATGCTAGGGACTCGTCTCAAACTCGGACTCGGATTGGCTGGACTCGACTCACTGAATCACTGACAGACACATTGTATTTGAAATCAATGAGTGACAGAACTACTGGGCATCAACCTTTTCCAGGAAAATGTGTCTTTACAAGAGTCACCATAATACAGCATGTCAGCACACCATGTGGTATCATTGTTCATGTCAGGCACATGCAGCACCAAGATGACCAGGTCTGACATAGGTGGTGGTGACACCATTCATGAACAGGTGTTCTATTCATGTCTGATGCCACAGGACAACATTAACCTTACGTAACC
>JAUOBX010628621.1:0-15381 GCA_032360705.1 Eupentacta quinquesemita | reverse complement strand
TCATTCAGTCAGTTCGGACCTACCACATACGGTATCTGGCCGCAGCTACCAAGACGTTTACGAATTGCAATTGTTTCTATACATTGCTCTATACTACAGGGCATGAAGTGCCTCTAACGATCGTGTATAGAGCGATTAGACGTACTCATCATTATGTAGAATGACAGTCAACCTTCTACAGAATCAAGCGTTATTTTGTTGCATTTTTTCCATGTGTCAAGGTATAACTGCTCGGCAGGATTGGTTTGTAACCTCATTTAGGCAAAATTACAACCTCCTTCTATGGTCGCTCAAAATGCCGGTTGTATTGTTCGTTTTCATGTGATCTAGACTGTTATGCCATTATATTAACTGGAGAGAAAACTGGTCAAATATATTGAGGCAATTTGAAAACAATCCAATGAATATGGACTGACACGTGAGTTTTCTAACCAGCTACGATGTAAGTTACTCTACCGGGAAAATGTCAAGTAGCGCGATTATAAAAACGCTTCTCATGATGGTGTTTTTCTGCGATTTGACACATTGGCCTCGGCTCAGCATTGGGCCGTTACATGGAGATTGCCGGGTCCTAATATATCAAGTTCGGGGACTGGATTGCATATTTTGTACGTAGGACATAGGTCCTGCGTAGTGGTGTGTCGATGTTTTGAAGCCTATTTACATATGTTACTTCCGGAATCCTTCTGATCTTCGTTTAATGACTCAAGCGGAGGTCGAACCCTGATATATCTTTCAGAATATACGTCCATGAATCTTCTCCCTTTTAATCAATCGGAATAAAAACCCGGAGCATATCAAAAGACCTACTCCTACTCGGGTAAAGTAAATCGCCTTTTCTGCAAGAAGACTCGGGTTATATAAGGTGGATGTTAACCAAACGATCTCACACTGGGACACAACTACGAATCTTCGTTGATATCACATAGTCAATTTCCCCACAATTGCTATTGATAAGACTGTTCAGTTCCCCTACGGCTAGCCAGAAAGTAGTTATGTATATGTGTATGTGTATATATATGTGTACAATGAGTAAACCGAGCGAAATGTTGATCCACTATATCAACTGTTGGATAACGTTTTTCTTTTACGTCAGGCGTGGTTGATGTGATTACGCATTTCCTGGGATGGCTATAGTGGATAGCACGGTTGATTGAGCATCAGCCTTGCACTCGACAAGCTCGGCTTCAAAACTCGGTCGGGCAATAGTAGACTCTGAGAAGTGTACCTGTCGCTTTCTCACTAGGCGCTCAGCATGAGGGACAGATAAGGGCAAGAACGGGGAATGGGCAACTAGCACATTGTCTGGTATCCATGAAAGTTATTTGTTGTAATATGATTTTTTTCATCCTGCGATAAAAGCAGTTTAACAGGTACCGGTACACTTTTTCAACGCATGGTCGTACACTTTCTGTAAAATCATTATCACTGTACTATCACTGTATATATTAGATGAGGGTGAGATTTTCATATGCTCACATTGATACAATCACAATTTGGGAGTTTTTTTTCAGAAGAAATTGTAACTTATCCATGTGCAATAAAGTGTGCAAGTGAGGCCTTCAATATACGAGTTGCGCCTATTGGGGATAACAATACCCGATTACTCACTCAGTAATCTACACCATTAGCGGCATCTCACGCGTTGTAATTATTTTTAAACATCGAATATAATATCTCCATAGACTGGAAGGGCAAGTATGTTATCGATATTCACCCGGGAACATGTTATATGAAGGTATGACTTTAATTCTCTCCACCTCCAGTCTCACCAGAAATAGTTCTGTAGACTGGAATTCTGCAATTTCCCGGCTATCTGGGCGAATAATCAACTGATGCGTTCTCTTGTCACCTCTAGCCAGGTCCACCTGACCTCCAATGGCTTTCGACCTGATTACAAACATTCAGCTCCACGTACTGATTCGGGAGAACTTGTGTATGGGGTATGATCTTTTCATTCCGCTAGATGAGATCGAGTTCCAGCGACGGCAACATGTAGACCTCCATCCCGAGCCTCTAATAATAATATCATGTATTACGTATGCAGTGAAACGAAGAGTGTTGTTAATACTCGAGCTGACAGGACGATAGTCGAAAGCGATTTCCAGTAAAGGTGTATGTTACAATGGTTCAGGACATCTGTGCGTGTGGCATGACGGTCGTGTCAGTCGTGTTGCAGTGAGTCGCAACTTGAGCCGGTAATAACGACACGTACAGTGACAGTTTATAGCAATATCAGTCTGGTCCATTAGCTGCAGCCTATAGCTGTTGGCACGGAGCGCAACTGGTACAAGTGGTGTTGAAGCATGGGACTCGGAACAATGTAAATTGATGATTCGAAAAAACGAATGATGAGAGTGACCCACTTCAATGTGAAGATGGGTGATACTTAAAATTGAGAATAACCCAGGCACTTCTTCTGATGATGTTGAAGGAAGCAATCATTAGTGATTTGGTCATCTTGCGGTCTTCTGGGAAAGATTATTGTTGCCAGCTAATTGTCAACAGTTGGAGAATTGCTACAGAGTTATTGTGTTTACACATTATACCCCAAATATAGATTTTTCATTTTTCACGAAATAACTTATATTCAACTCTGGCAACTTCAGATGACCTTTGACCTAACCCCTCAGTACTCATCAAAAGAAATCTATGTACTATATTACTTCTATTATTTTCTCCTAATCTTTCCATCCCCATCTCAAGAAGTGGGTGATTTAATTGAATCCGTATTATGGTACATTATATAGAAAGGCATACACAGCATCATCTTGATACATTTCATAGGAAGACCTACGAAGCATCATTATGATACCTTGTATTCGGGCATATAAAGCATCAGCTGGATGATTTTTAGTATTTTGTTGATTTCACAGTGCTCTCATGCAACGCAGTTTCCGTTGATTGCCTATTGGACTATCATTTCCCCGTAAAGATAATGACAGCAACCACTTGACCAACGGGAGCTGACCTAACCAGCGTTTTATCAAATAATGTCTGTACTCTCAATAAATTGAGTATTCTGTCGGATATTATTAACATCTTCAAATGTTGGTGGAATGGGAAGTGGGCTAGTCGGAGATTCCATCAAAATTGCCTATTTGTGTCCGCATATTATGGGGATTACTCATCAGGGCGCAGTATTGGGTATGATACTCATTATAGGACAAGTATTCCAACGATAATGATATTGGTATGATGATATTGATTGTTGAGAGATAACAAGATTGTTAACGTATTTTATTCCATCATGCCATATTCAAACCACTAGTTCATGTTCGAGCAAGGGTATCAATAAAAGTATGAACATTCAATTGGTATATTTTTGAGCGATCTCGTAACTTTTTTTCAGAATACAGGAAGAGCGTTTCATACGAAGTTATTATAATCTTTCCTCCCAAATACGAGACACTTACTGCTCTGTCAGGATATTATTGCCAAAAATTCATCTTTGTACACGCGCTTGGCAACAACACGTGATTCGTTTTTTGGGGTAGTAACATTAATCGGACCGGGTTTGGGAAAACCTCTAAAATCCCACGGGCAAGTATTCGCTTCAAAATCACTGTTTGCTACTTTACGTCCCCAATGTGATTGTTTCGCCAGGTTAATTTGGTGAGGGCGAATCGGGTGACAATAAAGTTGCCTCATCTCAGTGTCGTGATATTGGATAAGTCATCATTTAGTATGAGGCTTATTCACTTTCTTTCTTTTCCAATCGTGTGACGGACACTAGGTGCTCTATGTGTACGAATACGTCTGTGTTGTCATTCCATACAACTCCAATTGGTGACTGTTTCTTTCGTTTTCATTATTCAACAGCACGAGCCTACCGAAGTCAATCTAACAACGAAATTATTGAGAATAGCCTGATGTACGCAGTGCTAATAAATGCACTGACGGACTGCAGTGTGGATGAAGCTCCGGCCTATGGAGTGAATCCTTGAGCGCGGAACCGAGAGAGCGTGATTACGAATTTTGACGAAAAATGACCCCCATCAGTACGGAAATGAATAGTCTCCCTGTACACATCGTCTGAAACCCACACACTAAATTCCAGCTTGACAAGGATTTCATCGGAATTTATCAAATGTCCAAATTTTGACCAACAATGACCACTCATCGGTACAAATAATAATACCGTTCATCTATGTATCGTTGGAAACCCACACACACAATTTCAGCTTGATCAGTCCCGTCAGGCTGGACTTTGCTTGATTACAATCTAAGAATTCCCAAAATATCGCCATTTCACATTCCCCCCATTTCTGACCAAAAATGACTCCCCATCGGCCGGGGACAACAATAAATTGCGTTTCTGTACATATCATCAGAAACCCACACACCAAACTTTAGCTCGATCGGTCCAGTCAGGCTAGAGTTTGTTCGATTACGTACACAAAAAAAATCCGAAAATATCAAAATGTCAAATTCTCCAAATTTGTGACCAAAAATGACCCCCCATCGGGACAAAGATGAATAGCCTTCCTGTACACATCATCGAAAACCCACATACCAAATGTCAGCTTGATCGGTCCAGTCAGGCCAGACTTTGCTTGATTACAAGCTAAACATTCCAGAAATATCGACATTTCACATTTTCCCAATTCTTGACCAAAAATGACCCACCGTCGGTACAAAAATAAATAGCGTTCCTGTACACATCGTCAGAAACCCACACACATAATTTCAGCTTGCTAGGTCCAGTAAGGCTGGACCCAGCTCGATTACAAGCTGGGCGTCACACACATACATCCATAAATATATACATCCAGCCATCCATATGCAACCATGACTGCAAAGATTCTTCGGGTTTCTCCACAATGAATAAAAAATGGTATTGAGGTTAACCTAACTGTGCAGCCTTGTGCATTGCGGCCTCAGCCTCCCGAATCCGTGAAGATCCCGGTGTCATGGCTGAGTGGAGACGTGCTCACAAGATCAATGATTGGATATCCCTGATACTGGAACAGTAGGGTGACATATGCGTATACAACGCTAAGGACTGAGCTGAGATTACATACTGAAGAGGTGTAGAGAGTGAACGGTACTGGCCCTGCAACCGACCCCTGCTGAAACCTCGAGGGTTTGGAACTACCATCGAAGTTCACTACACGTTATATCACGTAGTAGAAGGCAGGTAGACGTTGAGTCTCGTCCACCCGCCATGCTCCGCCACACGCCATGTGTCACCTGCGAACCAGCGCCACTCTGCTGTGATTCAATGTTATGCAGTGCAAAACAAATGCATACTCCCGAGATTGCCAGTAATTGCTGTACAAAATTGCTGTGCAAAACGTTCTGCTGTATATCGTCCATGCAACATAATTCTTCATTCGTCTTTATATCTCTCGCTATAAACAGATTTAACGACGTGTAAACACTGCCTCTGTGAGATCCCACCTTCTTGAGCTATTAGTGATATATTTACTATTTTAGGTAAACATTTATGTCATCTAATGCATGCAGTCTGAAGTTCCTTATACACAGGGGAATGTGGGACTCAACTTAGCTACGAAGTGTCCCGTCGTTGTCTGAGAGAGGAACACGTTGTCGTTTCTCCCGGACTCCGATGAATGACGACGTGAGCTACAGTTGAACGTCCTCGAACTAGGCATCTGGTATGCATACAGTATGATGGTTAAGACAGATATTTCACCTCGTGTGCATTTGGTCCAGTAGTCAAGACGGATATTTGGGCTGATACGATGTTTTCATTCATATCGTCTTTCTACACTATACACACGTACGTCGATGAAATAGCTGTAATATTTCATTTACGTCGTCCTAATCGACGTACACAACTGATTCAGTTCAAACTCCTCAATCACCCGTGTCGGGGACAGTTCCGTAGTTTTACCTTCGACATGTTATCGCTCCCCCAGACCAAAGTGTTGGATTCTGGTGTGTGAAAAACCACCTGGCGCGAATATCTGACCAGCATAGATGAACTTGTCAATTCGATGAGGTGGGCCAGCATATACCAGCCAGAGTGAGTCGTGAGTTCGTCAGTGTGTTGTTCTGTACATTGCTCTATGGCAGCGCATGAAGCGAATTTACTGATCGTATTACTATTACAATGCGACATAGACGTACTCATCATTATGCAGAAAGACAGTCATTCATTCACAGAATCAAGCGTTATTTTGATGCACATTTTTCTACATGATTGCATGGTTGTAACTGTAATAACGCGTAGCGTATGGGTCCTGGTTGGTGGTAATTGATAATGAACACGATGGAGACAGCATGTAAAAGCTAACTACTTTATTACTATACTACTAAATAATAACTTGCATATAGCGGGACATAACTGACACCTATGCAATAGGTGCTGTCAGCTTGGCCGACAGAGTGGAAAAGAGGCAGAGCACAGGGCGTGCACCTCTTTTATATTATTGCATCCCATTACAATGCTATCATATGATTAGATAATCAATATACAGCATGTCATTGGATTAAGGCAATGTCGTTTGAGACTAATCATGAATAAGTATATTACAGTAACCTTGTTTAGCTTAGGCAAAATAACCTCCTTTCATAGTAGTACGAAATGCCGGCTGTATTCGTCGTTTTGATGTGATCTAGATTGTTGAGCCATTATATTAACTGGAGAGGGAATTTGTGAGCTATATCGAGGCAATTTGAAAATGTCAATGAATGTGGACTGACACGTGAGCTTTTAGCCAGCTACGGTGTGAGTTACTCTACTGGGGAAATGTCAAGTATCGGGATTTCAGGAACGCTGCTCCTATAGTTTTTTCTCTGCGATACTACACATTAGCCTCGGCTTAGCATTGGGAAGTAAACTGGAGATTGCCGAGCCTTAATCTATCAAGTTGGGGACTGAATTGCATATTGAATTGTGTACGTAGGATATAGGCACTGCTTCCAGTGGATCGTCAATGTTTCAGAACCGGTGTTGACGATGTTACTGATCCCCTGATCCCCCTGATTGACTAACGTTATCTTTTTCAATGATTCAGAGGGAGGTCGTACTCTAATATTTTTTTTCAGAACAGCCTTCCATGAATGTCCCGGATCTGTCCACATAGTCAAAGGTATCAGGATACGAGGCCTCCAATCCGGGCCTCCGATCCGGGCCGCTCAATTATATTTATATTGTTGTTCTTACAAATGCAGTGAAACGAATTATGTTGTTATTACTCAAGCTGACAGAACGATAGTTGAAAGCGAGTTCTAGTGGCGGTGTAGGCTGGAATGGTTTAGGATATAGGTGCGTGTTGCGTGACGGTCGTGTCTGTCGTGTCTGTTGTGTTGCGGTGAGTCGCAAGTTGTGCCTAGCGATATCGGTCAGGAACGTAAGACAGCCTAGCTGCTGGCACGATAGCACAACTGGTACATGTAGTTTTGAGGCATAGGGCTGAGAACATGATAAGTTGATGATGGAAATGGCGAGATGATTCAGCTGAAATAACGGATAATAACAGTGACTAACCTTAATGTGGAGATGGATGATACTTAGAATTGAAGATAATGCAGGCAGTTCTTCGGATCATGATGATGCTGGAGGAATCAACCATAGGATATTTGATCATCATGTGGTCTGCTGGGGAAAGACGGTGTTGCCAGATTGTACATAACTGTCAGCATTTGAATAATTGCTACTGAAGTATCGTGTTTATACATATGATATACCCTAAATATTGATTTTGCATTTCTTAACGAAATTACCTCAAGCGTTTTGAAGACGTTTACCTCTGGTGACATCAGATGACCTTTGAACAAACCCCAAAGTACTCATCATGAGAAACCTATATAGGCCCACTATACTGCGGCCTTTCTTTTGTTTTAATTTTTTCACCTCAATCCCGAGACTGCCATTAGCCTGAAATTATAATGAAGAAAAAACGCAAAGTAGGATCAAGTCCTGATTCCCACAGAATTCACAGAGTTAAATAATGCAGTTTCATCAAATCCGTATTTTGATACAATACATAGAGATGCCTACAAAGCATTATCATTGCACATTATATAAATATGCCTACAAAGCATCATTGAGTTACATTATATAAAGGCATATCCATCATCAGAGAGATGGGTCTTCTAGCCTATTGCTAAATTCAGAGTGCCCTCCAGCAACATAGCCTCTGTTCAATTGTTATTTTATTGGACTATCACTCTCCCGTATCGATAATGGCAGTAACCACTTGACCAATGGAGTCTGACCTAACCAGCGTTTTCTCAGCGAACATAATTTATGTTTTCTTTCCCTCAACGCAAGGAGTGTTTCCAATCAAATTGAGTATCCTGTCGGGAAATATTGCCATCATCAAATGTTGGTAGAATATTACGTAGGCTAATCGGAGTTTCCATCAAAATTGTCCATTTGTGTCCGCGTAATATGAGGATTTACAATTAGGGCACATGCTATTCATTAGGACAAGTATATATTCCAATGATAATGAGTGATTTTGGTATGATACTGTTTGTCGAGAAATTACAAGATTTCGAACTTATTTTCGTTGTGTCATTCGTATGAATAAGTATGAGCACTCAATGGGTAAATTTTAGAATAAATCCGTTTCTTCTTTCAGAATATATACAAGAAAAGCGTTTCATATAAAATATGTTTGTGTAAGAGTCTTTCTAAATACGAAATACTCAAAGTACAGTGTTGTAGTGTTGGGGGATTGGAAACAAAATCCAGATTAGGAGTCCAGGCACTCTTGTAGATCTCCAACAAATCAGTTTTTGGACAGTTTGCTCTTTTGCTGTTTGCTTCAGAGCATGAAAAGATGCTCTTCGTATATTTCCAACATTCAATGATTTTGTCCGTCTGTCGACAAATTGTTCTGACAACTGCAAACTGCGGGGAAGTGGATTAACACGCAGGAAACAGAACGCACGTCATGGATATTTCCGCACTCTCGCAGATTTCAGTCGAGGTTTGCAAAAAGACGTGTGGCTCTCTCCCGGCGAGTGTTTGACACTTGCTAATGTGATAAACACCACCATGGCATGTGGCCGTAGCCTATATCGTATGATATGCCTTTTTCATCGATTTTTGTACAGCTCTCACCCATTTTGTCATGGTCTTCTGCCTATTTATATCGTAGGTAATATAACTCTCATTCTAGTATATACGTCCAATGTGGGTTACATGCCGTTCTCATCATGCACTTTATCTTAGCAAGGCCTATTCTGTGATCTGTCCATCGCATGAAACTACGATGAAATGAAAAAAGTAAACTGCATAATAATTCATTTTCTGGATCGATGACCCTTGATCTGTCATGACATTATAGGTTTTATTGATCACAATATGGAAGACATGCTCAACGCGTATGTGCCCATCCGTCCACCCATCAGTGTTGTAGTCGAGGCCTCACCTTCCAAGACCGAGGTCGAGGCATCAATGCCAATGCAGAGGCCTAGGTCGAGACCGCACCGACCAAAGCGGAGGCCGAGGCCGCATCCTCCGAAGCTAAGGCCGAGGCCGGGTGACAATATCTCGTAATTTATGACTAATTTATAAGTTGGGTACTTTTGCATGTTATTCACACAACAATAGTCGTTGCACCGTGGTTGCAATTGTATCCAGTTTATGTCGTGCAATGGGTAATATACAAGGGTAAAGTTATCCAATGAATATTCTCGAAATGTCTAGTTATATGCTTTCATCTTCAGCATTACACATAGTTGCTACTATTATAGCATGTATATTGCTTTCCCCCTGTTGATGATCACCATTGCAGTATTCATAGTATAATATCCTACATAATATTCCCAACTGCTCTCTGGCCATCATCATGTTATGGATAAGTTTTCCTATATATTCACACGTGTCAAATGAACAGGAAAGCCTTTGGCGTCAGCACAGGAAGGTAAATATTCCACACACCAAGTCTGTACACGACACTAGGATAAGTGGCAAAGATCCATGTAATTACAGTATACGAAGGTGTTACTCCAGCATGGGTATATTCATTATTCTACATACCCTGTGGGTACGAGGACGATTAAACATAACAAATATATTTATGAGTCAGGAAAGTAGGGTTTGCATTCACCTCGTAGAGCAATATGGAACAGTAGTAATTGTGTATACACAACGAGGAACGATATGGCATCAGAACATATCCGCCTGGATTACGAATCACATAGCTCCTCAGGCTCTATATGTCGGAAAAACACGTGTACACGACTGGATCGTCTGAAATGTCACAGTGTTACCTGTTGACAAAAGCTTAAATTTTAGTATAGAATTCGTAATTATTTATATGATTCCGAAATAAAATGCTTGAAAACGATGCTCACATATCTGCATCGTTTGTATAGCTCTCTATTTGACATTCAGGTAAACAATTGGGTATTTATATATGAATCTCAGAAGAGATGGACTATATTGCACCTATAATTATTGCTATGATCCGTGTAGTATCGTGCCGAATACATGAACACCTAACTCGGTGGAACTCATCTACATAGTGAAATGCATTGGGCACTACACAGTGATATATAGCTAATACATATTTGAAATGCTCTAAACAAAGTGACGAGAGAAAGCGCGAACCCATAGTTACCTTGCAGTGCTGAATAAATGTTGTTGTCATATTAGACAATTTCAGTCACGTTTGAGGAACCAGAACTATCGGGGATACTATATAGGTCTCACGTACCGTATATGTCTGCTATTGAATACCAACGACAATCAGGCCCATGAACCTCGATGACAATTGTATCGAACCATGTACGGCATATTTCTAATGACAGTCGAGTGTGATTATGTATACAAAATAATGCAGGGACTTCACAACCCTGTACAGGGACATTGTGTAGAATGGCGGTGTACGTATGGTAGCCATCATTTCACGTATCATATAAGATTTTGCTAATATGAAATCGTGGATAGCATCGCAGATGATATGTATGTTATTACTACCACTGAGCCAGTCATACGAACGTTGCCCTGCGGACGAACATGCAGACATCAATAACCGAAACGTAATTTTCTACCTGATACTTCCCTTTAATATCCAGAGATTGGCATCTTGCCAAACGTATAGGGATGTATCACATAAACATCTTATAACCTGACTGATGAGAGGTTTCACTCATACCATAGTAATCAGTCTATGCCAAAGAAGTTTTAACCTGAAATGGATCTCCACCGAAGGCGGCATAACGTCTGTCCTGTAAGATTATGTGTGTTATTCCTCGCACTCATGGTTGATATATGTGCGACCCTGTTTGGCTGCGTGCGGACTGGCTAGTTGGAAAGTTACATTAGTATTCCTAGCATGCATCGTATATATTCCGTACACGTACGAACGTAAGGATATATCTTCCCTGAACAATAATGTTCTTTTTTATCTCAAAAGATCCCTCCACCTTTATGATTGTGCTATAAGGGTTTCACGGAGTATCCGGATCATCATTTTTGTGGAATAGGTAATTACGAAGTATTACACGATCATATCGATATTCATGAACTTGATGCTTCGTTTTGGTTGGGAGTATTCAACAGTCAGGCCTATTTATCTGATAGTATATTACAAAATATGGCTTAGTTTCTGCCCAGCAGATGCACTTCCGATCATTGTGGGTATTACAGGACAATGTTAACATCTTTTTTGCAGTTCTATTGCTCTATAAGTTTAGTTAATAGGTGATGATAATATTATGATTTTTTTTAGTTCACGGTCAGGTTCTTGGTTATAGTGAAACGATGTGACGTCATCGTATTTTACTTCCAAGAAACATCTCCTCGCCCCTGGTGTTCATAGTACATATTTGTTATTAATCAAGGAAATACACCAGTGTAAAATCAGTGCGGGGACTTATTTATTGCCATTCGTTATGCAAACCCGGGGCTGTTTATAATGTTTGGTCATAGAACCGTTTCGACGGATTGCTGCTATTTGCCCTCACGTTTCATAAATAAAAAACTGTCCGTACGATTTGGTTGACGATTAGCGAACCCATTTCTTCATACACGGTCGCATCTTCAGTTTGTACCGACTAAAAATTATGTAAACATTCGGATTTAGAGCTCACGTGTGACGTCATTCCCTCAAATTCTTTAAATTAGTGATATGTTACCATTCCTGATACCAGTACTCATCGAACCGTAATAAGACCATTTACTTGAATAAATCTACAGATTTTGTAGTAGGTGTATAATTAGCCCTTGATAGTTCCTAAATACGTATGTTTATCGCGGTTAACCCTTCAGGAACAGGCAATATTATCTTCTCAGGTTACCAGTTACAAAACAATCGGACAGACCCTTTTTATTCAGTGACAAGCAGGAAGTGTCTCCCATGCATATTCTGGTGGCAGAACATAAACCAATCTACGTTTTGCCGTCGACATTGATGTCCTCGGAGGAGATGAAGAGAGTTCTCTAGCAATGTGAAACGCATGAAGAAGACCTCGAAATGGTATGATCAATGCCCAGATACCCAACTGATGACCAATAACATTAATGGCATCAACACTGATATCAGATTCAGGTGCGAAAAGCTTGAATCAGTACAAATGTTAGAAGAGCAATGGGATAAGGAATGAGGGATCAAAGTCAGGAATACCCTCTAGAATTGCACAGACAGCAGCAGCAGAAACAAAACTAAAACCAATTGAGAAAGACAGAAATGCACCTACGGTTGGAGATACGGATGTTACGTTCGCCCATCTTCGGGATTATCTATACGCGTGTGAATCATAGACCTCAAACCATAGAAATGCGCTGTTTTCGAAGACATCTTAACATGACCTACGGGGACCATATTTCCAATCAAGTAAAAATACATGGTCGAACATTCCATCGGGCATTACGATGACCTGATAACAACTGTAAAGAGGGGCAAAATAATATGATCATGTCACCCGATTGTCAGTACTGACCAAGACGATCCTGCATTGCACCAGGTACCAGGAGGAAGGAGGAGAGGCAGACATAGGAAAAATGGGGAAACAACATCTCGGAGTGGACGGGTGTCAGTCTACCGCCCTAAGAGAGACCGCAGACAGAGAGAAGTAGATGGAGACTGTCAACGGGTCATCAGCAGGGCCCGGACACCAGGATGGTTGAGGTGGCGCGAGAGGAACTCTCTACACAACCTATGCATGCACATTTTGAGCAATGAGTAAGGTCCAACTTTCTTTCTACATGTCTGCGTTATCTGTCACTGCTGTAGTATATCAAATTATATATATGTTTGTATCACTAAATCATAACCCTACGTTGAATAAAATGCTGCCTCGAATGATCGAATGTGCGATATATTAACGGAGTGATTCAGAGGAAGATCTCTGTGGTTTTAAATGTCACTGTAGTTCTCTTGATGAAAGCATTGTTTTGAGGCTCTTTAGACAGTCAAAATTACGATTCGCAATGAGCTGGTAGAGAACTCATTTGGAAGCGGACACCATAAGCATTTTTACAATTTTGCATGGAGTTGTTCCACTCAAATTGGTTTGTTTGTTCTCAATGTATACCCGCGATGCGGTAAGCGTTTGAAGATTATATGGTTTTTGGAGTATAGCGACCACCGCTTCAGCGGTAGTCACCTCCTCCAGTGTTGTCCTCCCCGGAAATTGTAGTCGTTAGCGCAATAACTCCCTAATGCTTCATCCGATTGATTTGAAAATTGGCACACGTGTTCGCCCTGGTGGAATCTCGGATTGGCTCGAAAGTAGGCGTTGCTGCATGACTGCTGCCCTCTATTTTGCGGGTTTTTACGAGATTTTCAAGTTACCGATCCATGCGGAACTTGACGAGTGTGGACTTTGGTTGGTCCCGAGAAACATGGCGGTCATTCCATAGGTCAAATGTGCGCGATTTATGCAAATCTCCTTACATTGTCGGATTTGAATGAAAGTTGATGGATATGGGCTACAGTTGGTCCCGAACAACATGAAGGTCGTTTCAAGGTCACCAGGAGTCAGTGGGGGAAAGAAGAACGTTGAAAGACCCACTACTTACTTAATATCTAGCTGATATGAGCTCTACGGACTGAGCTAATCCTGGCTCACAACACATATATTTTCTCAATTTCAGTTCTGTAGATCACTAGGCTTCTTGGCTATACTTCATTATTATCAGTGTTATTATTATTCCCATCAATTCTAAAATCACAAACATATCGTCCTCATAATTATCCTCTAAATGGTTTTTGTTCCTAAATAGGCCCTAAACACACGGCGATACAATGCTGTTTTCCACTTGTCAGTTCGATGCAATTTTAGCCAAAGTTTACGACAATCCTGTCTCTTTTCGTAAGTCAAACTCATGATACATCACCTGCACACCCACCGCAAAAGAGGAATTAGCACAACATTCATAGTTCAGAATGGAACGGATACCTGCAACAGTTACATGAGTGCAAAATCCTACCAATGTTATGAAGATCCTGTCAATTTTCTCCTCAGAAATTAAAGAGGCGCGCTTAACATGTCTACAAATAATTGTTCTGGAGCAATTGCTTCCTTGTCATTACAAATGAATTCATATGGAACCGACAGTCGTCAATTTCGTCCACATTTTGAATCGCAAGTATTATATCCCATGTTTACCCCCTGATGACGACGCTGCAAGAATATATTGCATGCGTATGCATCAATAAGCGATGCCGCTCCATCCATTTCTCATTCGGCAGTTGGCTTTGTATATACAGTTCGTGTTGGCTTGTAGACAGTTGGGCGAACGTTTTTGTAATAAATTCGATTTCCTGGGTACAGCTGTGAAAGTACACTGCTCTTTTTGCGGCCTATTCATTTTCAGGAACAGTTCACTAGTGTGGTAGAGATCTGTTTGAGCAGTGCATTAACGTGTTTGGGGTAACTATACTACATATTCGGTCATTTTGGGGAAAAGGCATTCGGAGCAAATACAATTCTCAGTTCAGTTCCAAAATTGTCAGCTTCGGTCATTCTGCCGTGTGATATCGACAAGGTGAGGGACAAAGTTAAAATTCACTGGAACGTCTGGATCCTGACGAAAACGTTGTATATAACAAAATGTTTCCGATCAAAGACGTATACGTATTAAAAAAAACACACACACATGACCATATCAATGCCTGACATGCCCAGCTATATACGGTAAGTCTTTTGTAATCACCATAATTTTGTACCCCAATTTTGATACAAATAGGAAGTGTAGACATGGAACAGTTATCCGTTCTCGATCCAGGAAATATTATTGGGAACTGAGCATACACATGATGGAATGCGTTTCCAATAAAAGGCTGTATTGGTGATACATATCCGTTGAACTAAGCAACGATTCTGAAGAAGCGTCTCGAATAGTGATTAAACTACTTATATATCACTTATATATCTCTTCGCAGAGTGAGATAATTTGAAATAATTAAACTATCCAAAGCCCGATGCCTAAACGAGGTTCGAGTCTCA
>JAUOBX010628510.1:0-15382 GCA_032360705.1 Eupentacta quinquesemita | reverse complement strand
ACGTGTCCTTTTTCCGTAATGCGAGTTACCGATTTTTGCAAGCGCATCATACATAGAGGCGAACAGAATTATAATTTTCGATAATTTCATATTGAAGCTATGATTGTTGGGTATAACACCACCGAAAATTGAGGAGGTACACTAACCCATTTTGGCATTATATTCAAGCCACAGCACTTGGATTATGGAAAAACCTGAAAAGGTGCAATTGCGAGTTACCGTGGAAATGGAATCGCCCATGTGATAACTGTGGTTTAATCTACAGGACCAAGTCCTAGGCTTATCCTTATCGAATACTGCAGTTTATTGTGCAACTGCGCATGGCAGGCGCTCGAGGAGTTATCCACCGAGGAATCGCTCACTGAATTATTACAGGTGGGCGTCACAACAGGTCCTAGCTCTGCGCCCCAGAAGATGCGCTCCTGGCCCAATGTGTCGGTGACTGAGAGCACAAGAGATGATCGAACCGGTCATGTTCACATGTATGTGAGCATTTGCCCAATTGATGATAGTGGATGTTTGATGATTGACTTGGAACTTAACAATACGACCTTAAAACATTGGAATGAATGCTTAATGTAGAAAACCATGTAAAGGTAGGCTATATAGTTTCATTTGTTCATTTTTTTAAATAGTTTTTTAGTTTTTTTTAGGGGGGGGGTGTTTCCATGTTGACCTATTCCCTTGGTCAGCAGTCGTCTCACCTACCCCCTGAATACCTGTTGGCCTGGGGAACTGAATGTTCTCCATATCTGTTTTACTGTATTTTTACTGTCTCATTCCTGTATTTTACTGTTCAAATGCGCTGATCACGGTCTGCTGCATTCTGCACATTTGTTATGCTACTACATTCGTACGGTACTTCTTCTCATTTATTTAATTGTTCGTTACTTCGTTTTTTTCTTAGTATTCTAATTTACTCCTCTCCATTATGTGAAATTCTCGCTATCATGGTTGTCGTGGTGGCACACACGGAAAAACATTATCCCCAGTTGATTCCTGTTGTGACTTGTGTGCTGTCGCCTCTGTTCTGTCGTCTGTGTTTCTTTTGAATTTTGGTTCTTTCGTCGTTGTTCTCATTTTTAGGTCTGTTGAAGCGCGTAGAGGCTTTTGTATTATAGGCGCTCCATCAAGTCCTCATTATTATTATTATTATAGTTACAAAATAGTTGCAGAATAATTAAAAGTTATATAAATAAGGATATTTTGTACGTCAAATGACACGGGTTTACGATCTGCACGAAAACTGTCGCAGTAGATTTTTCGGAGATTAATCAATAATAATAAGCGAACGAGAGACCACTCGAGCTGTTACGTGTAATACGCGTTGGAGAGGCTTCAAGGTGGAATCCTGCAGACCAGCAAGGAGGGAGTTACAATTATCGAGCCTCGAAGTGATGAGTGCGTGAGCAACTGCTTCGGCTGCAGTGTCACTACGACTCGACCTGATTTTACCGAGGTACCTAACGTACGTCATAGCTGATCGACAGGTAGCCTTCACTTAAGGGACCATAGTAAGATATCTGTCGAAAATGACGCCTAAGTTATATACCTCTATTGACGCTGCGACCGTCGCAGAACGAATATGAAGCAAAGTGTCATTGGGCAAAGTTGGGGAATTTTTACCACTAATGACTATACACAATGAACTTCTCCTCATGATTTAGTTTGAGACTGTTTGGGTGCATCAAGGAGCAAAGCGAATCTAGGCATCCTTCCAGGTTGAGCAGGGTTTCAGCATATTTGGAAGGATGACAAGAAACGTAAACTTATGTCATCGGCATAAAGGTGATAGTTTAAACCAGCAGATCTAATAATGTCAACGCAAGGGGCAGTGTACATGGAAAAAAGCAGGGGTCCCAAAACAGAACCTCGTGGGAGCCCACACTGAAGCTTAACAGAATCAGAACGGGTACCACGTATACAGACACTTTGGCATCATTTGTTCAGATGGGATTGAAGCCACGAGAGAGCCGAGCCATAAAACCCATACCGACATCTAAGTCTGTCAATTCCATGAAAACAATTTAGTAGCCCATCCGATAGCACAAAAACATTTGAACATCTAATATATACTGGTACAAACTCCCCCTATGTTCGACAGCAAACCAGGAAGCACAATATAGGTCCATATGAATCTATTGGATGCCTGAATACAGATGGGATGGCCGGCAGTGACATGCATGCAAATACTAAAGTTACTGAATTATATTATCAATCATGCTCGTATAAAATACGGAAAATGATGTGGTAAGTTGGTAACACAGTGTAGGATCAGTGAGAACGCTAATAAAAAAATGGGTGTCTGCGAGTGGTTTCGGAATTCATGAATCAATTGACGACGACGAATTAGATAAACCTATAAACCTATGTTAATATATCATTTCTGCTTGAGCAACGATAAAATGCTGTATGAATGATCCTCTCATATTGGAAACTGGAGTTTTGGGAATTTCCAACACAAGAGACAATGACAATCCGATTCGCTGTACATAGTTCAAGGTGGTATGATCTTAAAACGCGAAGTACCAGTACTGTTCTAAAACAATATTTTCCTTGAACCATCGATGTGTTTGCTTTAAATATGAAAGTGGTGAAACATGACACCCTCGGTATAATCAAATAGCTGAACTCACAGTCACATCATCAAGTTTAAAATAATGGGATCTATCCAGATGGCGCTAAAACATGTAAATTTGTTATTTGATATATGCCGGTGCACTTGTCATTTACGTTTCTCTGTACAACACTGTGCACAAACTAAACCTGTGCGGATGATTTCAACTTGTTACAGGCTGGGCCGCGCGAGTTACATTCGTTGTGTGATCAGATGTTAATAGAATCTCATTAATTATCCAGGCGAATACGTTGTGACGTCATGTGAAAGTTCGCGTCACGTTGAGAAGGGAGGGTGCTCCGTGCTTCAAAATGGAATTGCGATGTGCCTGAATTCCATCTCCTCAACAGACTCGTTTGTGTTGAATAATGAGCCAGTGGCCTTCAAACTGTATGGCTTTTACAAAGTCGCTCTTCTAGCAGCTAAGTGACAAGCTGTGATGAGCAGTTCATTGGGCATCGTGATGCTGTCGACAACTGGACAATCTTCTGACCAGTAGTAACAGTAATAATAAAGTTGATGAAGGTATGGTGGAATAATCTGATTATTTGAGTCTCTTTACGTTGAAAGCAATATAGGGGCTTTCAAATATTTTTATTTTTATTGAACACAAAATGTCTTGTTCCTTTCAAAATGGTGCCTTAATCCATGGACTTATAGGCCTACTTCGTGAAACTACTGGAAAGCCTAATAATTTGAAATGCCACACCTTATCTTCTGGAAAGGGAATTGCCTTATTTCACACAACCTTCTCGAAAAAAATTGTAATTCTTCATTTGTAATAGAATATTTATAACAGAGATATGAGGCCTAAGAACGCATGAATGCCCACTCGTTATTAGAATAAACATTACAATCCATGGGGTCCCGGAAACTTTAAGCAGAGGAGTGGCAACACAGTTACAGGCACGTCCACCAAGCACCAACAGGTTCTGGTTCAATTCCAGAACTAAGCAACTTGCATAGTTCCAGTACATGATGTAGTTTGCATGTTTGTGGTGGATGAGGTATCGGCTTCCAGGTCGCTGTGGTGCTGTCGACTTGCCTGATTTGGTGATAATGAGGTTGATTCAGGGTACTCTATATAGGTCTCGTCAGTCCGCTGTTACCGTGGTTAAACTTTTCTTGAGAAAGTGGTTAGTTAAATCCCGCAGTTCGCTGTTCGTCCGCCGGAAGAGAGTAGAGTCGCGGGTCCCAGGAGCGGGACGAAATTAGTTTTAGCTCGCTTCAACATCTCCTGAGCACTGGTCGTGAAGAAATTTCGCCAGTGTTCATTCAATCCACGATCAGCATGGCCTATGTTCCATACATGATTTAATGCTGAGCTATCAACAGTCTCGTAACCTTCTTTTTTCTGAGAGAGTCGTCAGTTGAATCTCGCAGTTCGCTGTGCATGCGTCCGCCGGATAGGGATAAAATCGCGAAACCCAGGACGGTAGGACGGTATTGGTTAGTGGTTACATATTACTTGCTCCAACATCTCATGAACACTACCGGTCGTGAAGAAATTTCGCCAGTGTTAATCGCATCCACGAACAGGTGATCAGGGTTCCATGTTCTAATATCATGTTATCAGTTATCAGTTATATAAATGAAATAAAAATAATAAACCGGAAATGTACCAATCTGTCAAAGCGAATACACCGAATAGCGTATAGTATATAAATATAATTACAAACTGCTTGTTTCGGTTTGCCATTCCAACCTCGAGATGTACTTGATCAAAATTGGAAGTGGATTCCGTTGGCACTGACATACAATACATTAGTCATACCATTGTACCTTCAAACTTTGAAGGCCAAGTAAGGCACAACTAATACATCTAAACTGGTAAAAAATGTCCGTGTCTGTGGCACCGATATTCGGGTGAACGAAACGTGTATGGTGTGAGGCCTAAAGTCTGCCAGTTGCGTTACACGGTATGCTAAAGCGTGACCGGACAATCTTGCTTTTTAGTGTTACAGTTAGGGTTGAGGCTGCCTCACACTCTGCGGAATTCAACGCCGCGAGGTTCCGCAGGCCTAGCGGAGTCTTGCGGCGTATTTCGCATTCGGAGTCTTGCGAAAGCTCGCGGTGTGCTCCGGTGTACACCGCATGCGGAGACCGCAGTGATTTTGGACGCACACATTGCGAATCACAACGATCAATGTTCGCACTGATGATCGCACGCATCTATAACACGCAGCGTTATAGCGCGCGCATTCACCAGCTGCGCATGCTCACTGACACCGTTGCCATAACAAAGCACCGAATCCATTGCGGAAAGTCTGTGACATATTCAGTGATGATTTTATTAGGGGTGTAAATACAGGGGGGCTAGCTGTGTGCGATTTCCCCCCTGGAATGACTAAAGTAGTCCCTGAAATTCACCAAAGTAGCCCCTGAAAATCATATGAAAAATGTGTTGTTGAGGCAGAACTACCCTTGAGAATCTAATCTAATGAAGCTCTAATTTGGATGTCCATCGGCTTGTAACAGGTGCACCAGTTGCTTTATTTCTGAGCACATAACAGAATTTCTACTTGAAAGTTTATGTTTCTCCCCATCAGATCCGATGACAACACTGTCCATTACAGATGTGCCGGAGGAGACAGATGCCCCAGGCGGAGATGGTTTGTAACATGTTCAATTTTCCTAAATTCGTTCATTCGTTATTTTGAGGCCCATTTTGGCACTGGAGGTACTGAGTGTGGATATTGCACATGCAGTATTTGGTATTTACCGTCCAGCAGTACTCACAAATAGCTTTTACTGACCCGCACTAGGGGCCAAAATGTGCCTTGCCGACCACCACTCCCCAAATAATTGTTTTCGAGATTTCGTACAGTTGCCAAAAGTTAGTATCAAGCTCTGAAACTACAACAGTTGGTTCTGGAGAGCCCCATTGCAACAGAGGGGAGAAACATAACATGCTTGGAATGTTGCATCGTGCATCAGTGTTTCTCCAGACATGTCCTTTGCGTCCATCTTGCGATGTTTTCTCATGGTTTTTAGCCATACACGGGTGTCGGACCCCTACAGGGCGGACAAGTGTGGATACTGCACTCTTGCTAGCTGCGAACCTACACCAGGACACAGAATAAGGCAATTCCTCTGGCGTGACGGCTATGAAGGAGGGGTCGTACTCGTTACACGGCAACTCGCAAATCACCTTCCCTTCGTGAGCAATCGGGATGAGGCACCTTGCTCAAGGATGCGATGCGGACTCGAACCGTTATTCTCTGGATTACCAGCTTGACGCCTCAACTAACTATTATGCCTCTACGATCCACGATGTATTATTTGTGGGACGAGCCGGCAAACGTTAACGATTTCGTGAAAAATGTACATGCTGTTGTTTCGCAGGCGATCATGAGATCGAAAATTCCGCACAGTATAGAGTGCAGCAGAATTCAACATGTTCCAAGGACTCGTTTGACCAGACGAAGGAAATCAAATAGATAATTATTTCATTTATTCATTATAGAATGAATAATTTCGCATAAAAATGCCGAATAGAGGATATAACTCTCAAGGAGAGTTAATTCGCTAACGTCTAGAATTTCCCGCAGAGACGATGGCGGCGGTGACGATCGGCCGGTCGCACCCCCAAAAATAACATACGACCCATGCACACCGTTCAATAATTGGCACGTGTATGTAAAGACAAATTGATCATAATGAGCAATTGTTGTGTAATCGGCCTGTTGTCATATTGGAATTGCTAAAATATTCTCATATTTGATTTATTTTATCAATTGAGCCAGGCGCTAAAAAGGAAACTGGGACTCAGTTCGAATGCCCTAGCTAGAAACCTGTTAGACATGTTGTATTCACGGCCTTAACTCAGCCTTGCACCAATGGGAGTGTCACTCATTCTTCACTGAATGTCCCTCAAATCGCACTATACTGTAAGGTCAATTCGTGGCTTGCCGTTAGATAGTAGGTGTGTAAATCTACTAACCATTGTGGGCTTCCCTTGACTATATAATGAAAGTTTACGTTCCTTGTAAGGAGCGTCGCAACAAGAACAGAAGGCCTGGACAAGGGGATCGAGCTTCTCTAGCCGTTTAATGCAAGTGACATTTATAGCGTCTCTGTCGTTCCTCTGGTTCCTTGTTTGATTTAAAACAGTTCAAAGCTTAGCCTCTGTCGAGTCCTTCGTGGCGATCTCCTGAAGTTTCTATACGCACGCCCTATATTGTCATGCCCTCTGGTATCTGTCCGCCCGGCGAACTGATCAGAGGACATGATAATAGAGGGCGTGCGTATATTAGAAGACGTCGTATGGTTATTGCTCCAGGCAAACGCCGGAGGCCCCGACAGAGACTAGCAACACCATGGCCATAAAAAAATATGATTCAAATACCTGCCATCATGACGATCATGACATTGTGTTTTCTTGTTAGGCAGTACACTAACAACAATGTGACAAAACGATCTGAAGTTTTTCATTATTTTCCGTCATTCCGGTGAAATACAGTCTGCCAAAAAGTATTATATTCTTGGAAAACGCACCCATATGTTTTGATATCATTCTCCAAATCTTCCCAACATTTTTGTCGACCAGCACATTTGAAATTGTCTTGATTCTTTCACTTCAATATGTGTTTTACGAGTGTGTGTGTGTATGAGGGTGGTATCGGTGGTATGGGGCACATGACAAGCTAGCACACTTTATGGATTTTTCCTAATACGATTGCTGAACACTAGGCTATCACTCAAATCCCTCGACAAGATCTCCAAACAGTGTCCGCACTTGATCTTTGCATAACGTGCAGAAAATGATTAGGCCCAAGCCATTTGTCGCCCTATCTAAATAAAGATGCCTGTTCGGGATTTGGCCTCACACGTTCAATTATTGTACGATTGGGTACATTCGAGAATAGCGCCCCCAAATTATAAAGTTTCCCCCGCCTTTTTTTTGTGTTCGTCCATTCATACTGGTGTATACTTTGTGCAGTATGCAGCATGTACGTGTTTAATGGATATAGGAAACAATCCCGATAAATGAGCATGGACTCATGGTGTTCAATACCATTTCGAGCACGTAGGTCACATCAACTGAATATCCGCCCTAATCGACCCAGGCTACTGGCTACTACCCTGACCACGCTGTAATCAGAATGAGGCGCTCGATAGTTGATAACTTGAAAAACAGCACAGGTACACAGAGGTCAGTTTCGAAAGACATGTCAAGCTCCATTCGAGACCAAGTCGTGAAAATGCAATTTCAGCTCAACCATACACGTTGCTCGCGGTCTGACCGTCTGAGCAGTCCGTGATGTAGTTAACACCCCGCTGTCACGTGTCCACCACACACTTAACCTTATCTGACGGATCAGACAAATTCGTCGAGACATACGTAATTGCGTCCCGCCGCGTGGACGACAAACGGGCTCGCAAAGTACGGAGGGTTCGTACGTATGTGTGGTTCGGCGGTATACGAGTGCTATTTGCTAACACAACTGACCATGTATTGTGGTAAGGCTAACCGCATCCTATCGTAGAGAACATGATACCACAGGAAATGACCGATTTGTTAACGGGAGAGGACTCTTTCGACGTGATCATCCTAATAAGCGCTATGTCTTAAACTCACGAAATGCAATATCGGCTTTTCAGATGATTATCAATATTGAATATCGTCTCCTGAATCAAAGATAAGGATGTAAAACTATAAAGCTAAGCGTAGGCCTATATGCTACCTAGTCACACAAGGCAAACCGTGGGCGCTGTAATACCACAGATTTGCGCCGATAGCAAGGTTTCCTATTTTGTTACCTTGTCCAATATGAAACGGTTGTGTTACGCTGGATAGTTACCTCACTCGTAGGTAGATAGGTAGGTAGGTAGCTCACACAACGGTAGCCTTTCAATTTAAGTTTTAGGATTATACAAAAACTGAGGGTCATGTAGGCTAACACATTTTCTTTAAATTAACACAAATTAAATTATTTATGATTGTGGCATGTTGCCTTGTTATTTATTGCATTTGATATAAACATATATGGTCCTGATCAATGACGATTTTGAATGACGGAGTTACAATAATTAATATTCGAACGATTTTCTCTTTGACGTCACGCGAATCGGGGTCGCCCCTTTTCATAGACCCTTTGCCGCTAAAAGACCGTCAATGATGTTGTTCATAATCATACAGTATGAAATTGGGGCAATCACGGTGTACCACGCCGCAAAAACACCCGAAGATGTCAGAACGACCAATATAAACCTGTATATCTGAACAACAACGACCAGAAACCCAATTTGCTCGATTGGGAAGATAATAAACACCATGATGACTCAGGAATACTAGTAATATATATCCTGACATGGTTCAAGACTAAGCTAAATGAGCCCCTCTACAGCCAATATGCCTTCTTGTTGTTATAAATCAGTGGTCAGTAGCCGTGGCGAGAGCATATCGAGGACCGTACTGACCTAGGGGCTTATAGTTCTATGGGAAAAGCGCGAGGGGACGGTTTTCAGTCACGGCGTCTTGAATAAGATAAGTTCTGATATAGTCTTGTGTTAAGGCGGTTCTCGAACATTATTTCGTAGGATATTCCCCTGATCTGTACGTAGAAAAAATACACGTACATACATGCACTGAAAATACATAAGAGAATATTTGTTCTTTCTACATACAGATAAGGGCGATATTCTACAAAATAAAGTTATAGTAATAGTCTTAACACAATACTATTTCTGACACAGAAGTTGCAGAACACGCATCCAAATAATGGCTGCCGCAGTGGCTGAGGAATAGTGGTGGCGGTGCGATGTGGCAATGACAGAAAAGCAAAATTAGACTGAATTATACCTGCGCGAGTGTCCCATGGTATGGACGAGCCAGTGATGGCCTTACCACATAGTGGGACCGCTACCTGTTTCACCAGAGCCACCACACTGTAACACTCACAATTCAGAATTAGGTTTATTCGATATTCACGCCCAGCTGTAAAATTCCACAGTATGCTGTTGACCTAATATTCACAATAACAGATATGTATGGCTCTCCATCCCTGCCGTGCATGAAATATAAGATATATGTGTCACACTGGAATTAGGTCTTAGTCTCACGTTACCATTGGAATATAACAATATCGAGGTGTCGACAATTATTTCCTCCGTTGGTGTCCTATCAACTGCAGAAAACTCCAGCTGACCGTTACGTCTTGAGTTTTGACCGGTCGAAAATTAGTTGAAATAGTTGAACCCAAAAGTGCAGAGAACACTGAATTATCAACGCAGCTCTAACTCGGTGTAGTGACAATGAAATGAACATAGGAATCACCCAGCAACGGACCCAAATAGAACAATAATAACACCACGTGGATTCACGGCCAACAAATAACGACCCACACACCTAGTCATAAAATCCGGCAGCACCACACAATAAAATGCATCAAATTTGCAGAAATCATCAAAGGCGTTGATTAGGCCATTATACACGTTCATCGGAGCGTCTCGAATTCGGACGCGTAGCCTCATATAGTTATACTACCAGTTCTGAGTCTACACTCTTGAATAACACTCCTATATTCATCGCACAAGCCCAATGCATACACCTTGTTGTTTTCCAACCCGAAAATGTCATATTTTACCATCTACGATGAAACTTTTCCAAGGCTTTATATGTTTATATAGCGTGATGATGTTTCCGGTTAATCAATCAGTCAATGTCTCAACGTAACCAAGTTCGTTCTAAGATACTATATCTGGCAGTCTCTTTAAGGATGACCCCTTTGCGTCCCCCTACCCATACACCTGTCAAAGAGGATCAAACGTGTTAAGCAAATGTTTGTCGACGCACGTCAACTCTTGGTGTCTTCGGTTATTATCGAAGTAAGGACAAATTAAGGAATTAGCCCCAGGCAAGGAGCATGGCTAACAAGCCATACGCCGGGAATGAATTTGAACGGAAGAGCAGAAACGAACTCCGGGATATCTGAGGAGTAAACTGTGGTGTCGTAGAATCCGAGGGTCAGGCTATCTGATATAATTATGCATTATTGCGATAGGATAGTACATGTACAACGATATGGGAAGCCCTTGGTGCATAAACAGGGTTTCCAATCACACACATTGAATGCACAACAGGCTACCTGATATGATTATGCATTATTGCAATAGGATGGTACATGAACAACGATATGGAAAGCCCTTGTTGCTCAAACGGGGTTTCCAATTACACACATTGAATGCACAACATGTAGGCCTAAGTCTGATATTAGCCTGTCTAAATTGTGTCTCGTAGGCTGCTTCCTTTCGCATGCATGTTCTTCTACATACATGCAGGTGTCATAATATCAACGGTTGATGTACTTAGGCTAATGGTGAATTAATTGAACTTTAACTGACCTGTTAGTATAATTATTATACTCCTGCCTGACATGAGAGCTACACAATTAGCTGGGAAATGTTATCGTCTCGTCACCGGAAATAATCGCAGCTCTATAACAGCTCAGTTGACCATCGGCGAGCGGAAATTGGGTTGGTGCGAAGAGCACAATGCCATTTCCTTTTCCTGACAAATCATTCATAGGAAAGGGCATTCTAACAGTAAATCACATTCAATTGCTATTGTGCAGAGCAATGATGATGTCACTTACTGCCTACCTTATTATTCTCAAACCAATCACAGCACGATGGGGAAATAGGACCAAGGGTACAATACAACACGCACTACATTCCCGCGTGTGCAAAATGGCAATCCCTGATAACCCATCTTCATTCATTCGAAAGGACGAGCATGTGCATGTTTTGGAATATCGTAATAGTTTGGTTCGATCGAGAAGACGGGAATCTAAACTTTCCGTGCGAGTTTGCTCTCCAATATATTTCAACCTCGAGTCGTGACGTCAGTGTTAGTCTCAATTTGACATCTGGGGCGTTGAAAGTCCCAGGTGAACCACACGCGACTCCACGGCACCCATGGAGTCACATACCTATCGTGACCCCTGGTCTACACCCGACTGTGTCGATACGACCCTTCGACAGTAACATACCTAGGCATACAGTCATGGACTTGGGCGCTTCGTGCCCCAGTTCTTTCAAACATTTCGTTTTTGTTTTTTAAATTTGGCAAACGGCCGGTAGATCCAGTTATAGATAATCATACTTCGATCTCGTTCAGACAGAGTAACATATAACATAATACATAATAACTCGCGGGGTGTGAGCAAGGAATGAATTTTCCGCAGGAAATATAGATCAGTAATACATACGGAAAGAAACTAAGAATGCATTCAGTTCCCTTCAGGAGGTCTTCCTGTTTGGGACTAAGCCTGGAATACAATAATAAAGAATATCATATCTGGAGCATCCAGAAGAATATGCAATGAATTTGCTCTAGTTGTTGGACGAAACGATTGCAAACGTGAAATGTTACTGCATGTCAGCCCCACTATATGCCTACCTGCCTACTGGACATTTAACACATTGGAAGCCCACACGCTTGTATTCGTACGTTTGAGATGCCCTCTCCTTTACCATCCTTCTCATGGAAGATGGCGGGTGTGAGAACCACATTCCAAGAAGTTTCTTTGGTAGCCGATAGGTGGATAAGGTGAATCATCACTAGTTATAGCAAGTTTTTGTGATATACCGCGTTCCAATTCCCGATCATTCCAATCAATTCGCAGGCTATTCGCTCGATATGCCTTCAAAAGACGTTCTTGCCTGAGTTGCCTCTATGAACAAGACCACAACGATGTGGTGTGATTCCTTGCCCTATTTTTGATGAGTTTTGTTGTTAAGTCGAAACATCTGGACATGTGTAATGTGTGTTACAGAGTTCTTGTCTAATGGTAGTTGACGGCAATGATCATATGTTATTCTCAAGATAGGTAATGCATAAAACCATTTCAGACTCGGAATACTGGCCCACTGGGACATGTCAATTAGGCTACATGCCATGTAGGCTGGTGATGTGACTTGTTCGCCATGCTCCCCCACCACTCCCCGCAGAAAAAAAATCTAAATTCATGATTTTCAGTTCAAACTATTCCAAATGAGTTTTCTCTGTAACTGCCGATAGATTGTCCTGAATTATCCCAACCAATGCTATCAAGGGATTTTACTAAATGCTTGATCAAATATGCTGGTCACTGCAATATGGTCCTGTTTGTTCAAAGGGGTGAAATACATTTTGGACTGAGTGGGCAGGACCTAGTTTAATATTGTTTACATACTAAATAATTGATCAAATAATATCAAGGAAGCAACACATCACTGTACATCAAGTGTATCCATTCTCCCCAGTGAAGACATGTTAGTGGATCACAATGCAGAGTCAGCCCAAGAATTAGAAGCTAATCTGGACAATATGGGTCCAGTATTGAAGGTCATCGCGCAAGGTGATTAATAATGCATAGATTAGTTGAAGATTCACCCCTCCCACTTAGTAGAGAATGGACGAGCCTTCTACACAATTGTAGTAAACTGTCAATTGTATTTATAATGTAGTGAGACTTTGACCTGACCAAACATTATTCAGGATTATGTACACCTTTTGTCTAACCTACATAGCAAGCCTGTATATACATTGTTTACAAGGTTTCAAGACTTTGACCTCTGTTCACCTGATGTGACCTTTGACCTGCCCTAAAATTATTCTGGATTCTGTATTATATATTAACAGCATACATACTAAGAATTAAGCCTACGCACCATTGTATTGCATAGTTATGCTGTTCACAAGGTTTTCAGTGCAGGGGTTCAGTGTTTATCATGATTTTCTATACTAATTCAGTGTTCGTGCTGCCTTGACATTTCACATGCAGATCGATAGAGATAACTTGTGACAGGAGCATTGTAGAAGGGTGGTGTGATTGACTTTATGGATTGCCTCAACAAACGGAATCTGGTTGTTACAAAAATAGCCCCAAAGTTCTCGTGGTCAAAGTGTAAGAGGTCAAATGAGGTCAAAGTATGTCCCCAGATGCAATCCACACAGACCAACAAAACTTTCCATAGGCCGGAGACCGATTATGACATTCGGTCACCTTGAAATGAACCTCATGTTTTCCGGAACCAACAATAGTACACCACTACCGAGTTTCATTCAAATCAGAAAAAGTTTGGAAAATCTCGAAATTCAGCAAATTTGACCTCCGATGACCTTGAAATGACCGCCATGTCGTTCGGGACCAACTGTTGCCCACATCCACTAAGTTTCGTGGGAATCGGACGAACCTATCATTTTCGCATAGAACGTGCGAAATAGTGGGCAGTATTCATGCAGCAGTGCTCACTTTCGAATCCATCCGAGATTCCTCTGGTAGGGACATGTGTGCCAAGTTTGAGAGCAATCGGACGAGGCGTCGGAGAGTTATTGCGATAACGCGAAAATCTTCCGGTGGACGCGGCGGATACGGCGAAGGCAAACCCATAATATCCCCGGAGTGGGTATATAATCATGTACTCCATATGGCCAACCTAAACAGTACAGGCTATGTATGGAGTCTCTGCGCCATTTCGTTCACTAATTATCATGATTACGAGGTTTTTGAACTTCGACGTCTGTTGACCCCAAATGATCTTGGATCATACCCCAAAACAATAGGGATTATGTACCCCATATGGTCATCCTATACCGAGTATGGAGTTTCTACACCTTTTCATTCACTAGTCATTGTGTTCACAAGGTTTTTAGACCCCGACCATTGCACGAGGACTGACGAAGGGTTCACTGGGGGATCTAGAAATCAAACGATGATAGCTTCAATCATAACAGCCAGCCGTTACAAGCATACAACCACACGAAGCCATCGCAATGCCGATCAAAACTTCATGGGAGGGAATTTTTACTTCTCAGAGTGACTTCACGAGTGCTACCGAAAGCTGGTCGTAGCAGACGACGAGACAATCAGGCCTCAAATTTCCAGATGATGACTGAGGACTCGGTTCAAAGTACTTTTGCTGTCGTTTGCAATAACAGAGCCATGACGGGATTGAGGTTGGCACGTGTCGGCCGCACTTCTATGTCACCGAGCAACGTCGGAGTGAATCCAAGAGAAAGACAACATTGCTGTGTTTATATCACTATGGTACCGGTACATACCTAGATAACATACCTGCATTCCGTATGGGCCGATATAGCTAATAAAAGCTATAAGCTATAAGAGGAGCATTTAATAGGTCGACTGGCATGACGCCATCACCATGATCCAGGGTAGTGATATGTCGCACACTGATCCAGGGTCCTAGGACTATCAATGAAAAACGAGGGCCTCGATTTCTCCTAAATGAAACTAAACACACCTCCAACGGGACGTTCCTGATTGGCTGCCCGCGGTGGATATAAACTGTTCAGCTCATAGTTGCATGTGCCCAGCCATGAACCATGGATCACATGTCTGAAATTCCTCAAATTCAATTAGGGTGGGGACAATCAATGAAGAACATATTGGAGAAATTGAGAAATTTGAATGATGGATCAATTATGTTTGAGATCAGACGATGCTGATTTTTAGGGAGCCGGACAGAGAATTTGCTGGAACTACATGGGACCGTTTGTACGATCAAGATTATGATTATGTTCGAGTCTGCATGGTGAAATTCGTAGCCCTTCAATAATGCAGTAGGCCTGCCACCGGTCAAGCAATCTTACGGTATATCGATAAACGTCTCGTGTAAAACGGTTTATATACTCATATAGTCGGAAGGTAGCTGAAGTGAAATCCAGTCACGTTATTAAACTAGACCCAGAACGAGGGTGCATTATGTATGGGTAAAGATGAACATGGGCGAATTTCCGTTCCTTCTTCTCCATAGAGT